>JANSTX010001465.1:0-22693 GCA_027564355.1 Penthetria funebris
ATATTTGCATTTTAAATTAAAAAAAGATTTTCTGAAGATTATGAATTCCTGATACAAATTCACAAATGTAGGAAAATATACCAACATTTTTCATCAATCACGAAGTTCTTTTGAAGAAACCCAACATATCACATGGCTTAGATGTTATGTAGTCAATATTGAATGACAGCTTAGTATCAAATAACACTCACAAATCATGAACACAGTATGTTCGAGTTAATGGACAATCATCTAGATAATAATTCGCAATTATAGAATTACTCTTTCTATGGTATGTGGTTGATGCACGTTTAGAAATATTTTGCGGTAGATGATTATCCATACACCATTTGCCAAGTTGGATTAAGTTTTGATGAAATTGTGGCACGTCATTAGAATTGTCTATATAGGAGACTATAATTTTATATCATCAGCATGCATTAAACATTTACATTTACTAAACACATTAACGATGTCATTAATAAACAAATTAAACAAGAGTGGACCAAGATGACTCCCTTGAGACACACCAGACATTCAAAGAAAATTTCTAGATTGGAATTCACCAGTCATTACATATTGTTCTTGATTCGTAGGATATGAGCGAATTCATCAACATAGACAAGTGTATACCTATTGTCGTCAGTTTTTTAAGTACTATTTAGTGGGAAAGTATTGGTAAAGTGAGTATATACTACGACTAATTGTCTACCGGATTTAATCACATTCATGGCAAAATTCACATTTATGGCAAAATTCGTCGGAAAATGTTAATGATTTGTTAAATATTATTCTTAAGGGCGTAGAGAAAGATTCAGCACATGATTTTAATATCAATGGGGGGGACTAAGTCAGGTCCCTTACTGACATCAATGAATGCGTTGCGAACAACAATATCCGATAAGAGGATATGCTGCTGCTGCTGCGTGGCGTTAAAATCCAGGTGGTAGTTTTAACCTGCTCCAACACGCTTCTCCAACCAGACCTGTTTGCAGCTAACGTCTTCCAATCTCGAATTTTAAGAATCTTCATATCATCGTTTACTGCATCTAACCATCTGACACTAGGTCTTTCGGCCCTTCTTCTCCCTTCTGGATTACCATTCAACAGCTTTTTTGGTACACGTTCATCCTCCATTCGTGATACATGGCCCAACCATCTCAGCCTATTAATTTTGATTGTTTTGACAATATTTGGTTCACCGTACAATTCATCTATCTCAAAATCATATCTTCTCCGACAACCGTTTTGTTCCGAAGTAATTGTTCCTGGTTCTGTGTCATGCATCATGCCTCCGATCCATATGTTAATATTGGACGCATGAATGTCTTACACAGCTTACACTTTAGTTCTCGTTGTAATGTTTCAGATTTAAATTGTTTTCTTAGCCCGCAGTAGCACCTGTTTCTAATTGACATTCTGTGGCGAATTTCTTCTTCAATATCATTTTCCACATTTACCAACGATTTACCAAATATGCGAAGTTATTTACAATTTCAAAATTATATTCTCTAATATAAACTGTTTGACCTCGAATTCCTGATGTATTAGTTGTCACCATATACTTTGTATTGTCTTCATTCACTTTAAGCTCTAGCACCGATGCCCCCTTGTCCAACGCTTCGAAGTCATCCTTGATAGTCATGATATTTCGACCCATTATGTCTACAAAAAAATCGTTCCTTTTTTGTCAATATTTACGCCCCTTACTGCCTTCTCCAGCGAAATATTAAAAGGTAGTGTTGATAAAGAGTCGTCTTGTCGTAGTCCATTAACGGTCTTAAAATGTTCAGATAATTTATCCCGGATTCGCACACGTGACTAACGTTTTTTAACGTCATAGTCACCAGATTTATCACTTTTTTTGAAATACCAAATTCTTCCATAATTTTCCATAACATTGGCCGGCTTAAAATCAACAAACAAATGGTGTGTATCAACCTTGAACTCCCTACATATTTTCAATATCAGCCTAATACTAAATAGTTGATCGGATGTAGATCGATCTGTGCAGAATCCATATTGGTATTTCTCAATAATTTCATTGGCATATGGAATAAGTCTATGGTATAGTATATTTGCAAATACCTTATAGGCAATGTTTAAAAAAGTTATCCCTTTGTAGTTGTTACAATCTAATGTGTCGCCCATTTTGTACAATAGACATCTTTCCACTCGTCTGGCACCTATTTCTTATTCCAAATCTTAACAATTAGCCACCATGTTTAAAGAGTTCACTCGGCAAGTTATCTGATTCAGGTGATTTCTTATTCTTGAACTTTAGAATAACGTTCTTAAATTCGTGTATTGATGGTTCAGCTATAAATGGCTGAGACGTTTGAAATTGTATATTTGCAAATACCTTATAGGCAATGTTTAAAAAAGTTATCCCTTTGTAGTTGTTACAAACTAATGTGTCGCCCATTTTGTACAATAGACATCTTTCCACTCGTCTGGCATCTATTTCTTATTCCAAATCTTAACAATTAGCCACCATGTTTAAAGAGTTCACTCGGCAAGTTATCTGATTCAGGTGATTTCTTATTCTTGAACTTTAGAATAACGTTCTTAAATTCGTGTATTGATGGTTCAGCTATAAATGGCTGAGACGTTTGAAATTGTACATCTTCCACAGTATTTACTCGCGTGTTTATATTTAATAAATTTTTAAAGTACATCTCTTGAGACACATTTCCTCTTCTGCCATAACCTGTCCATCTATGTTTTTGCACAAAAACGGCCGTTGACTATATTCGTTGCGCATGCAATTGATAAGTGGATATGGTCAATGTTCAAAATAGAGTTATTATTAGGCACATCTGAATCCTTACATCTAGAGCGTTGTCACTAATATAAATTGATTGAAAAAAATCAGCAAATAGATTGTATAAATCCCTTATATCGGATGATTAATAAAATTGAAGAAACTCTTAGGATCTCTAACCAAGTCTTGTAGCCGATCTTCGGTCAACCGAACTCGGAGCAATCTTTAACTTCGAGTGTAGCTCTGTAAAACTGTGTTACATGTAACAGTTATGCGTAAAAAAGTATTGTACTGGAATGTATTGCAGTACAATTTAATTCTGTTTAATATTAAATTAGGTTTTGTCGACATTTTCGGATCTTGTGGAGATGAAAATGGAATTGGATCGTGTAAATTAGAAATTCACAGGGTAGTGAAAGACCAGATTTGTTAAAACAACGTTGCGAAGTATTGACAGTAGAAATTCTGGTATCAGTGATAAGGTATATATTGAAGTAAAGACGCTTCTAAGAAAGTGTCAACAATGACAGTTCTTCGCTGATGCTCTATGATCCCGCGCAGAGTAATGGCTGGCCTGCTTATGATGATGATGATGATGATGATGATGATGATGACGATGATGAGTATGGCGACGATGATGATTATAAACTATATTTACAATAGCCACTACATATAAATAAAGTAATCGTTTCATTTCTTTAACTGACTTAACTCAGTCAAATATCATAGTTGCCACCTTGCTTTAATCGGCTTTACTATATATAAATACCAATTAAATATCACCTAGATATTATTAATGCCAGATACTCTGAGTCATAATAACCGCATATATCACTTTTTATAAAATACTGCCAATGACAAGGTATTATGCAATATTATTAATACATTAAAGTATTAATCGAAAGTACTTGCAATTAAAAAAAAAACTATCTTCAATTTAGTTTACTTTAAGACGATTGTTTTTGTTTTTTTTTTTTTTTTTGAAATTAACTCCTGCTGACTTGCATTATTTTTAGCCTCTAAACATAATTATTTTTGAAGAGCATAATAAAACATAAATATAGTCAAGCAAACATATACGAATAGTGTCGTAGGTCTTGATAATGAAAACATCATATTATGATATAATGTAAAGATATTATGTTGTTTATATACTTTGTGACAGTTAAGTAAATAACACAGAAATAAAAACATAATACAAATAACATTATGTAAATCGCATATACCTTTATGAAATTATAACATAGAAAAAACATGTATGTATGAATAGATTATGTCTCAATGTATTGTCACATGTTTGATTAAAAACTAGGTAAATAAAAAAAAAAAAAAACTATATATTTGAATTTTAAAGTAAAAATATTATGACTAAGTAATAAAACTACAAAAAATTCAACACAGGAAGTGCCTGGTTTGAAGAGATTTCCTAAATGGAAAAAAAAAAAAACAAATAAAATCCACATCGGATGTCATAAAGAAAACAAAACCAAAATTAAGGAATAAAATCAAATTAATTATTTATATAATTTTGGTAAAGTTAAGTCGACAATTTACATAAATTAAAGACATTGATATATCAATTTTAAATGTCATCCAGTCTTGTGTATGACGTTAAAAAGTATTTCAATCTTTACACCGTACGGGAACATATATGACATAAGTGAACAATCACAATTGTATATACGATTTCTAGCCAGCACCTTCACTTCACTCTACATTTACCACTGATACCGAAATTTCTTTAATTAGACTTATCCGCCTTATTATTTTCGACCGACCAGAATTTCAACTACTTTGTGGATTCCGGTCTCAGTAAAATCTTCCGATCCATTTGACCGAACCATTTGAACGAACCATTTTCAGTGTCGATCCAATTCCATTTTTTTTTTTTCGAATAACCAAATTCGTCTTTGATATTATATTTGACTAAAAGATTCTTAAAATGCGTCAAAGGCACTTATTGACGAACACTTGGAATATGTGACATAATGATATTCGTCATTTTAAAATTTTCGAAACCTTCAAAACGCAAAAGTTTGAATTGATTAATTTGGATAATGTTTAGAATTAACCAAATTTTGAAGTAAAAAAAAATATACAAGTATAGCTGGTATCCACATTGATATAAACTTCAATATATCGATAAAGACCGATAATAGTTGATGACAGAGAAATATTCAAAAAATATTGTTGTGCCTGTAATTCGAATAACATGACACTATTTCCGGATAAATACTCAGTAGATATTGAGACGAATGTAGTGGCAGTCTATCATCAAGATTACTCAACCCAATTTTAAGCTCCATATGATATGGCTGGTAATTCGATAACGATATATGTCAGTAACGGCGTGTGATTAAAGTAAACTAGGTGTCGTGTTTGTCGACAGGTTAAAAAAAAACAATAACAAGTTAAGTAGCTGGAGACTTGTGCTCTTCAGAAATCATCAAATGTGTAATACAAATGTAATCATCAAATGTGTAATACAAATGTAATTATAATTGAATCTATATATTTTCCATTTGATAAATTTCAATTATAATTAATTTCTGTCCAATTTTAACTTACCGAGACACTTGTGTGGGCTGCCACACTGCACTTAGTGTTCCGAACACCTGCCATCGATTTCCTATTAAATAACTTCAAAAATATTGAAAGTTATCTACCCCTCGTCCATTACTATATTATCCACTTCAACACGACATGCCATTGACAAACTAATCTTCATTATTCTCTGTTTTGAAACATTTATAAGCATACCCACTTATGAGCTATAATTTACTAGTCGCTCCACGCGGTTCACTTTTATCAATGTAAACGATAGTTTAACACATAACTTTCTAGAATTGTCAGAATTTACGCTTGTTTAAAATGGACAAACTGCATATAAAATGGTGTATCTATTCCATTGATTGTTCGACAATGATTCCTAACGTATTTGTATGATGTGTGCACGATATGTCAGCACTGAACAAACATTACCGTACTTAATTATTGCAAAAATATTTATTGTATTCAGTAGGGTGATGTCGTGTTAATTCTCATACATAGTCAAGTTACCCTTTTACGGCACTTGATTATCAGACTCGATTTCCATTGATGCAGATTAGAAACGGCAAAAGAACATCGAATGCCACCGTATGCGCCCTTAAGGTGTAAAGGTTAAGATGTTGAGATCAGTGCTTAAACACCTATTTGTAATGGTAATTCGGCCTTTACTCTGCGTAAATATCTGACGTATGACTTACTTTAGTAAAATCTGAACTCGAAACTTGCCCATGCTTGGTGAGGTGAGACGCGTATTCTCGGACACGTTACATTTGACTTAGACAAAGGTTTAGCACAGGGAATTATTATCAAAGCTGACGTCATATGGTATTCAACTTGACTTATGAAATTGAATGTCAGATATTTAGAAAGAACGTTTAATCCAGGTTATTTTAAATGGCGTCATTCCTGATATTTTCAAACTTGGTGCAGGAGCACAATCCCCATCATCTCTTTGCCATCTTCAATAATGTCCTATTTTCCTTAACATTAAATCCAATTCACATTTTAATAAAAGGCCACACATGGTCAATATTTTTGACAAAACTACGATTCTCTTAACATCAATGTAAAGTTAATTTATCATTGGGGGAGAGCAAATGTAAAATTCAATGCAAATAAGTAACATTTTTTAGTGGTCATTATTTGACAATTAGTAGATACAATCTTAAAGTGCTAAACAACACAATCGTTAAACTTCACGATAACAACAGGATTTAAATAAAATTGCTGGCACATTCATAGAAGTTAGTGAGAACATTCTTAGTTTCATTAGTTATGAAAGGAAGCAAATGGATTAGTGATGATATGACACAAGAGATCTAATAATGATAAGAGGAAAAATCAAAAGAATAATCTACAATAGCAATGCAATGGACGGAAATAATTTGGTTGACACAATATGGTCAACTAAACAAATAGGTTGAGAAAATTGTTCTTATTGAAAATATATTAAAATACGAGAACAATGGGCGACAAATTCAAGCAACATGCAAGAAATTGACCGACTATGTAATCAAACTAATCGGATAGTAATTATAACATAACGTCCAATCCAATCTAAGAACGATTTGATGATATCAAATGAGGTACAGCAAATATGGTGTGATGAAATTTGCATCAATATGAAATACTATTATTAGTCAAGTGTGATTTTCTGATGATACTTCAATAGAGCGAAAAGAGAGGTTGATAAACAAATTGAATACGTTAATGTTCTTATTGCGCTGAATTGAATCGGTTCAGTTTTTGTATCTGTTATCCGCAGAGACCTGAGATCATGAAAAATTACATGTTTTTGCTGATGTCCTGTTCCCCAGATAGAGTAGATGTCTAGATAGGATAGCTTCTACTCATCCAGAATATCTCATCAACTATTATAGTATCTATTCGAATATTATTAATATTAATAACGACGACTTTCTGATTGACTTAATGCGTTGTCAACGGTATTATACAGTCAATGCAAAATTCCATGGTCGAAAGTATTCTTTTTTAATTTAGTTATTATAAATTTAATTTTGACGTTTTTCACGTGAATAATACCAGCCAGCAATATACAACCAAATAATGTTTGTACTTGATATTCATCATCATCATAATTTTTATGCCGCAAGGGTACATGGGAAGACATTATGATGTTAATTTGGAGTTTCACATAACATCAAATGTAAACACTAATTTCTAATATACAGTGAAATATGTAGATGATTATTTAACTAGAATTCTGCTCCTATATATAAGATCAAGTATATTTGTTACGATCAACAAAAATGACTACATTCCATCATACAGACACATCCTGTCGCCGATTTACTACTACTGAAGTGAATAATAAATTTTGCAGTTTGCAGAAAATGTTAGTTTTTATAGGTATGTGAACGAGTATGCAGAAATTCTGATTTTCTGATCTGATTTTAGTTCATATTTCGATCTTAGATCGAGTTTTCAGATAAGCACCTCGCCAACGAATGACAAAATGTCCAAATATTATGGAAGTAATACGAGTAAAATCAAATCACTTGAGATGTTCAATTTTTTAATTTAATTAGAAAAGAAATTACTGAGAAAAATTCAACTGGCGACTTATAACTTCTCGTTACTGCTTTTCAATAATGCTTTCATTTTCATGATATGAGCAAATTCGTTATGGCCGTATTTTAGTATAGTTTTTTGTTATTGTCTTGTAGATTTTATTATTTCAACTTTTAAAAAAACATAGTAAAATAGTCATTAGTTTAGAATTTATATGGTTATTTGTATGATGCCAGTCATAATATAATTATTTTTTTTATGGGAATATATACGTTTTATGTGAGATTGCATATATTACTAATCGTATATATAGGAATGAGTCAATATAATATTAAAAGCATTTAATAACATAACTACATTGCAATAAGAAGGCAAAGGCATACGCAAAACACCATTAAAATCATTTTATTTTTTTTAAATGTGACGAATGTATTACTAAAAATATTAAAAATAAACTTTATAAAATTAAATTCTGACATCAGTGAATTCTGAATATTTTCATAATTTTAAGCAATTTACTTGGCAATTTCTAATTACAACAAATTAAGAGCAATGAAAATGAAAAATAAAAAAAATAAATAAACTTAAACTAACAACGTAGAATTAGTGAATGAACTAATCTAATTTAAGGTTGACTACTACTAATATAACAATTAAAAACAATATTATAATTATATAATTTAATAATAAATGTGAATATAAGATAAGTAATTCATCACGTAATTATAGGGTCTGTCACTCGAAATGTTACAAATTAAAAATGCTGTAATTTTGTCAATTGTGACAATGTTGAAATTGAATTAGATTTCATAAAAAACAACCTACTGTTCAATATGACCTAAGATTTACAGTTCAATATGACCACCTTAAAGGCATTGTACACTGTATGGGATTCAATGTGATCAAATTCTGATATTTGTGTTTTGTTAAACATCGAAAGCTTTCTACATGGTACATATGGCATATGGAGTAGTCTGGGCTGTAAAATCACAAAAGTGATTCCCGAAAAAGTACTACTTCTACGTGATGGCGACCGAGAACGTAATTTTTTTTTTTTATTTAAAAGTTATATCCTTTAATGTTCAACACACAAAATATAACCTTTATTGGCGTATAAGGACGGAGAGGTAGAATGGAAACACATGAATTTGTGAAAATTAAATTTAAATTCAGAAAAAACACCCACCAGAAGATTGTTCTACAGACGATAAATATGCGACAAAAACTTGCGACGAAATTAAATTGTGCTATCCAACGTGAATTCGACAGAATTCTAGTGTGGCTTTCGAGCAAGTCGTGTATTTAGAGAAAACATCCGAATATTGGATGCCATCAAATTGTATCACCGGATACGGAGTGTGTGGCCTGTGTCGACATATCTGTGCAAGTGCTATGGTAAGGATGAAAACCGAAAGTTGAATACAAGTTAATGTTCAGAAATGAAATCACAAATTTGAAATTTAACAATTGATACAAATAACTTTGCAAATGAACGCAGAGTACTGACCGGCCTAAAATCATTGAGAAAAGATCAAGATTTTTTTCGTTTTTTTTTTTTTGGAATAGGTATAATTCAGACAACTTTCCATTTACCCGGAAAACATGAAAACGTAATACAGGAATTTACAAAATTATCCAAAGAAAAAGTTTAAGAAATTTGAATGGAATTAAATCAAAACTTATGGAATTAGATTTAATGGCTGAAAGCTTTTAGAACATCAGTTGGAGTAACATTTTGAAAACGAAAATTTTGCTATGTTACGCAATAGTAAATGATTTGTCTTCATCTTCCTCTTCTACTTCTTCCTTGCCATTTTCTTTATTCAGGGTCGGCCCTTCTACTTCTCAATCTATTTCTCCACAAGTTTATGTCTTATGTATCGTCACTTTCTGCATTTCAAGTCGTTTTGAACAACTGATAATCAAGTAGCCTGTGGGCGACCGCGTTTCCTAACATCTTTTCCAAAAATCAAAGCCAATTTAACGCAATAAGTTTCCGGTTTACGCATTACGTGACGGAACTATCTTAATCTACTTTGAGCAATTATGTTGGTGATGGGAGTAGCTTTTAAACTGCCTAGTTATTTTGAATTTTGTCCTTCAATGTTACACCAGATGACTATCTTAACATTTTCATCTCGGTTGTATGTAGTTTCTGCATCTGATCTCTTTTTACAGCCCAACATTCAGAACAGTAAGTCATTGCCGGCCGAACAACAGTTTCATACACCTCCCCTTTATCTTCGGTGGCATTTTTCGATCGCATAAAACTTCAGACACTATCCAACCGCACTTTATTCGATGTTGAATATCATTATCGATTTTACCGCTTGTTGTGATAAGTGATTCCAAATATTTGAACTTTTCAGTAACGGGAATTGGATGACCGTTCAATATGATCGTGCCTTGTTGGGGAGTCGAATGATTACCATTAAATGGAAAATACATGTACTCTGTTTTAGTGTGACTGATACGTAGTCCGTTGACCTCCAATACCTAATTCCACAGATTTATTTTGGATTTCAATTCAATTTGATTCTCACTTATTAACACTATGTTATCTACAAATAACATATTCCATGAAAGAGGATAATGTATTTTACCAGACAGAAATTGCATAATAGTTAAAAAGATTAATGGCTTAATGCAGATCCCTGATGCGCACCAACGGTAATGAGGTAGATGTGTCATGTTATGTTATGTATTGTATTTGAATTTAATTGTACGTTATGACGGTTTGTGGAAAAAAAATTAGTAAAATATTTATTGAATTGATCGAGTCCATAACAATTCCAAAAATTTTGATGTTTTTCCAAAATTTATGACCAAATCTATTGGAACTAAGTTAATTGATGCGGTAATTTGTCTTGGCCCATCTGATTATTGTTGCAGAAACCTGATTTCGCAAACTGCATTACGAACACCAGTTATCATCATTTTTGACACGTTCATATAATAATTAATATATCTTATATTTAGGATATTAATTAACGACTCAATTTTATTGTTCCAGAAAGGAACCATTTCAGATTTCGGATGGAACGTGTGCGTTAAAAAGGAAGGAGATAAAAATGGTTGGATACATATTTATATACAAAATTATTGGTACCCTCAGAGCAAGCAAACCTTAAGTTCTTCGATATTAAGTATTCTATGAGGTTCATTATTTTGCATAATTTTTATATAAACTAATTCAATCCTATGGCCATATTTATTTTTCCCTGGTGGTGAAATTACAAAACCTTTTGAAAAACAGTTTACAAGTCAGTATAATGTTCAATGATATATAATAGATAGAATACAGGACTGCCAATACTATGGTGACAAATGGAGTGGTCGACTAGCATCAAGGTTACTTAACTAATTTTTACCTCCACGCGGTGTCACCAGGAAACCCGATTACGGTATATGTCAGTAATGGCTTGTGATCGAGGCTAGAAAGATAGTGCTAATGTTATGTTTGTCGACTGGTTGAAAAGACAATTCAACAACAAAGTAGGCAGCTAAGGATTTATGCACCACTCTATTGAAATTTTCAAATGTATAATAGAAATAATAAATATTTGAAATGGCAAATTAACATAGTAATGCCGCCCTCGAGACGTAATATTTGATGAGTATTTCGGAACTTTTTTAACAATTAAATGTAATTTTTGACATACAGAAGGTTGGACAAATGTTTAGTAGTTTGAATAGAATTTGGCAAGTGCCACAAATTAAAAAAAAAAAAGTAAAGTTGGGTATCTTTAAAATTACTCGTATATTGGTACTATTGTAGGACTGCGTAACATGGAGGTAAATGTGGCAAATAACATCGTGTTACTGTGAATATTAAAAATTACCAAACACAATATCAAACTAGAATCTCTGGATACTGGCAGATCCAAAGAAAATGAACAGAATGTTCAACGGAAGAAAATGGAATTGAGTCGATGAAAAGAATTGTCAACTATAGAAAATGGAATGGATATTACAATATACGATTTCTCGAGGATAGTAGAAGACCAGATAGTCCAAAGCAACGTGACGAATGGTCGGTCATTAAGAAACCTAAGTACAAGTGAACGGAAATATGAAATGAAGTGAAGATACTGGTCAGGGTTGGAATATTTGTTACCAACTTCTAAAATTTGAATTCAATTATATAACGAAGTTTACTGAATTTTTGATTAGACTAAATAGTAATTCTAAACATGTTAAATATATGAATTTGTGTATGTGCATCTGCAGTATACTCGCATATTACGTATTCATATTATATATCGTCTCTAAATAGCAGTTACTCGCAACAATTTTTGTTGTAAGTCTATTTCTAGTTCAATTTCACTAGAAACGAAATAATTTACTACGATTGTATTTACACTTGTAATCGCAAGTAATAATACTATCTATTCACACACTATCGTTATGAATTATAAAATAATTTATGATTATTTTAAAATAGTCAATGACAGCATACCTTTAAATATTTCATTTTATATATTTACATATTACAAATGTCTATGTACACTTTAAATACAATAGTACTTATACTAACGTTGTATCTACGTACTTCCATTTATCATCATATCGTTTAACAGATACCTACACATGATTTTGTGTTTACATTTTTTTTTTATCTTAATATGATAAGCTGTTGTAAATCAAATCATTTTAATCAAACCCAATATTAAATTATTTATCAAAATTTATTTTGTATCGACTGACAGAATTTTTGTCCATTTCTTTGTTCTTACTGTGGTGATCTGGTATAGAATCAAATCACAGAAGTGAATTGAATCCCCAGCCAAGTGCCTGTAATACCTCCATGTAGTGACCACTAGGAACAGAGTTTGATACTGAAATGGATTCAACGTCAAAAATTGTAAGGGTGAAGGGATAATAACATCCAACCTAGGCAGTTTAATATTCAAAAAAAAAAAACAATATTCCACTGTCTACCACTTTTAACTCTACTATTGTCGTTTCGGAAATGTCAGAGTTTAATAAACACTTCTACATATTTGTTAATTAATCGAATAAACAAGTAAATTCGAATATGAGTTAGAATCGAGACAAACTCTTGCTGAAATACATAATTACACAAAAAACATTAACTAATGAACTCGGATGAAATCTGAAACGTTAGGACAATGATCGAACAGACGAAACTTGTGCATGTGGTTCATGAACTGAAAAAGTATAAGTTGGGTATTCCTGGGTCGAGCGCGATTCGAAGAAAAGAAAACGGAGAAAGGACTACTGGTAAAACCATTTTGTTTTCGGTAAAACCGGGTCACATCGATCACAGTAGTGGAGTCAATTTATTACTACGCGTCTCTGCGTGGTCTTGATGATTGATCATAACATTGTTATTCGTTATACTTTATGCTGATTCATTTGCGATTTGCAGATGATATAGTACTAATTGCCCGAACTCACGATATGGTAATTGCGATGCTAACTGAACTTCAATATTAATACTGAATTTCAAAAAATTGGATTAAAAATGAATATTTCAAAAACTAAAATTATGTCAAGCACAGAATTTAATCAAGAAATTATTGTTGACGGCTGTGGTATTGAGAAGGTGACCAAATACAAGTATATTGGGCACACTTTGATCATGGTTAAAGAGATTCAAAAGTATAAGATTTTACAACATATTTATCTTTGTCTAAATCGTAAGGTCGTCGATCAATATATGTGTTAGCAATCATAACATATAAAACAGAAACTAAAACATTGACTGCTCAAAGTGCTCACTGGTTAAGGGTTACTCAAATGGCAATGGAAAAAATCTATTATTAAGGGATCACAAATCTAACGAATAGATTCGTTAACAAACAACGGTCACCAATGTGATAGCGCGAAATGACGATAACGATGATCAGTAAAGTGTGGTTGTCTGATTATATTCCAATCTTATGTCAATTAAATTTAATTTAAATAAATTACCGAAAAAGGGTAACTTGGGTATATGCGAGAAGTGGCGTGGTATCACATTGCTGAACACGATAAACATGGTTATAACTATTATCGTGCACGACATAATCAGTTCAGTTTTGCAACGGGACATTCGAACGGAACATGCAGGTTTCAGATTTGGGAGGTCTACATTAAGAATTATTATAGAGCAGTCGATTGAATGAAAAACGTCACTGTATATGTTATTGCTGAACTTAAAGCTGTAATTCGACAGTATTGATGATTTTATGATATGAACAATTCTGGAAAGTTATGAAATACATCTCATAAATCGGTCTAAAGATAAATGTTTCAAAGACGAAACTTATGAATATCGATTGAGGCAGAAATAGATGAAGAAGAGAACTATTTTGACAATTGATGATGGCCACTGAAACAGATGTAAAGTTCTGAATACAAAAGGCTCGACAAATGTTTGGTATGCTGCACAGAGTCTGGCGGTCGTCACATATTACAAAAAAATTTGCATAGTTGTGTATCTTTAAAATTAATTGTTTATTGAAAATATTGCATAAATGCGAAAATTGGTCAGCTGGTGCTTCAAGCGCATACTAAAAATTTCCTGGTCAAATACAATATCAAACGAGATGTATTAAGCCAATGGTGACCAATGTGACCAAAACCCAAGATGATACGTTCAGAACAAAACAAATTATGAATTATCAAATGAAGAGCGTACGTATCTGCGGTCATTTAATCAGAAAAGTATTTTGACTTAGAATATCAAATTAGTGAATTTGATTTTGATGGTAGCGTTGTATGAAGGTGTGGTGAACAACATAACATCGATTAACTATGCACAGCTTATATATACACTTTTTATATACAATCAATACTTTATGACCTATAAAATTTTAAACAACTGACTAATATAATAAATCATAGATTATGATTCACAATATCTTGCAATCTGCTTATTCGATTATAGAGAAAGTATATCTATACATACTGGTATGGAATCATATTATGCAGTTTTCAATCAATTTTTTATCATATCTCAATTTACAAATTCCCATATAGCACCAATTGTCAATCAAAAATACGGCATTTCTGTTTTAAAAGGTAAATTATGATTGCAGTACGTTTAATGTACGAGCATTACGATATTTTCAATGTTTAAGTATACACAATTGGAAGATTATCGGAAAAAGCAAATAACTTAATATAAATATTTCGGTAACCTAAAATAGGAAAAATAGACAAGTAATAAGTGCGTTTCAATGAGATATCTCAAGTAATTAAAATTCCCTGCATTATGTACATTTGGCTTATATAAATTATACTTTGAGGATTTTGATGATCCCATCATCGAGAATTTCGAGTTTTACAACTAAAATTCGCAGCGGTATCGATTGTGGAAGTATGAAAATAGAAAGTTTTCAGCATACAATCAACTGCGACGTACATAGATGTCAATCATGGCTTCCATAAACAAACTCAACAACGCACAATATATCAGCTTATGTACTAATTATATGATTGTATGCACTCGTATATGCAAATCGTAATGTCTGATAACAGAACAATAGAATTTATTAACAACTAATCATAAGTTATGTTAATAAAAATGTATAATTTATGTTGTCGCGTGCATTGAAATTATAGATAAAATGCCATAAATTACAATATCCAATACATATCCAGATGGCAGATAAAAACTCAGCATATTTAAATAATTGATAATTTGAAATTATAACTCATTATAATCAGTAATGCTTAATGCAATAGAAATCAAGGACAACATCCGAAGACGCAATGAGTGCATAATTTTAGAAGATTATATGTTAATTCATAATTACGAATAGATAGATGAACAAATGGGCATACTAATAAACAAAAACTTTATGCAAAAGCTAAAAGCACAGGCGGACTGACAGACAAACAGATGCACAGATAGACAAAGATACAGAGACGGGCAGGTGGATAGACGGACAAACGAACAGTTGGACAGACCGACATATGGATAGGCAGATAGATGGAAAGATGGACAGACGGAGAGGCAGACAGACGGATAGGTAGTCAGACAGACGTATAGGTATTCTGACGTACGACTCAAATTGACAGACAAATTGAAAACAGATGAATATTTTTCATAAATAGTGATAAACATATATTCCTCTTACTTGAGCAAACAACAGTAAATTATATTCTAGCAAAATTATGTCCAATTACAAAAGAAGTGGTTAGTTTATTAAGAAACAACATTAAAAGATCTTAGTTCTTCGGTTCATATAGATTTTTTGAAATTGTTCCAAATATACGATATACCGTGATATACGCTAAGAAGATTGAAACGAAAAAAATCTGAATACGTCAAAACAAAATTGTACATATTTAAAATATTATAAGTACAATTCTTTTTAATATATAAAGACGCAGTCACATTTGCTATAACATATTATAATCACCTTCATCATATTCAGCCGATTTAAGTCCAACTATCCAAAGTCTGTTTATTGATGCGAATTTGAAAATAAAAGGCTAGGCAGTTTTAACATACCACGCTTGTTCAGTACATGCTGTATGTTTCAGCTGAGATTTCACCACATGTACAAGCGGATTCTAAAATGGAGAAATAAGCCTACCGCGATACAAAACTCAATATTGTGAATCACGATATAGACTGCGAATCATATGCATCAGTTTAGACGATATTCCATAACTTTTTAGGTGTCCACATTATACGACGAGTTGTATCACGATCAATACTATTGAATGTCGGCTTAAAGTCGACAAATAACAAATACAATTACTTTTGCCATTCATTGTCTGTATCTTTTGAATATCCTGTTGGAACTGATCCTATCGTACATGATAATAGATTTTGTTTATCGTGAGCTGCAAACAGATACCACGCCAATTCTCGCACATACTTTCAAGTTACCTTTTTTCGACAATTTAATTATTAATGCCTCTTTTCATAAGGTTGGAATATCATCTGACAAACACAGTTTCCTTATAACGGAATCTAATATTGATACAATGCCATCAAAGTCTACTTTCAAGATTTCAGGTGATATCGTCACTGGCTGCCCTACCACAATTTGGACCCAGGATCTTTGAATCGTCTTGTAGTCAATTTTTGGTTAATGGGACTCTGAGCAACTTGAACTTCCCTATTCAGTAGCTTGCAAAAGTCCTCAGTCCATCTTTTTCTTTGCTAAATCACATTTGAGATCATCAAATCATTCCCAAGAGTGAATTGAACAGTGGCTGTTGTAAACAAGTATTATTACTACATGAGTTCCATTTATAACTAATGAAACCAAGAATGTTTTCATCAATGCGCCTGCGATTGAGTTCCAGTCTTGTCAAACGCTGTCACAATTCGCAAAATCGGTTGCGAACCGTTTTCTTTTATCACTTTAACGTCCAGCAGATCTATTTTTTCCCATTATGCATGCCATAAGTTTTAATTTCATTTGCCCCGAATCTTTTTGGCTCTGTTATTAATCCAGAAATTAACATATATTGCGGTCGATTTATCGGTAACCTTGTGAGTAACGCCACTTGGTACTAAAAATATGTTAAATAACCTAGGTGTTAAGCTAAACAGATAAAACGGCCTGCATATATTATACAATTTGTGGAATAACATAAGAGAACATAACTATATGTATAAATAAGACCAAAAATCAAGTTTATCATTAATTATCGGATACATTGTATCAACATAATACGTCTACTATGCATTCATTTAATGTACACCATAAAACTTTATTGGTAATGTTGGGTAATAAAGAAAAATTGGGGTCGGAACAACTCTAAACTACAAAATTTTTAAAAATACAACACATAACAAGGGAATATACAACTCAATTAAATGAAAACACAACCCCCATAAACTTGTAACTTTGTAAAGAAATGTTGTTTGATGATCGTAAATAAATATGTATTCACCAGTTATCGTCATTAGGTTCATTGTGGTGTCTGATTCACCCTTGTTTACGAGAATATGTATATTCATTCCTATATACTTTATCTTATGTATATCACTTACATCTCTAAAACAGGAAATGAAAAATATAATTTGAAGCAAACATTGTTTATGTTAAAATATTTAAGCATTACAGTGTTGTTCTATTGAATTTTTTTTTTGATGGGTAACGGCATACCTTTTAATTATTCTTGTCATGCTTCTATCCTGCAGCTATAAGCGGCATATCTCTTACAAACAGTTTCTAAGAGACGCTTAGCTACAAAGTATATGTTATGTAAATTCAATTGTTGTAATGCAAAAATTGTACCGATTACCAGAAGCATAACTAAATAGCAGAAAAAATATACAATATGTAAATATTGAGGTGAATCTATACTAAAAGGTCTCTAATATGAAAGACGACGATTCATACGTTTAGGTCGGTAATTCTTCGACAGGATACAATGACAATTTTTTGGACTTACAGGTGATGAACGTGTCAACAGACACATAGAGCCACTGAACCATTTATCTCTGCCATAAGCTAAAACGCCTTACTTACATGGCATTGAATGATATAGATGATAAAAATATTCTGGCATTGTAGATGATAATCCATTAGTACAGTGAATGCCAAGGTGAATACCATATTCGCAGGAATATAGAAAAGTTCAATATCTATGGTCAGTATTTCATTCATCTATTTTGAAATGTTATAAATAACAAAGAAGCCTAACGAAGAAAATACGATTTTTATCGTTGAAAATTGGCTTTATTCATCAATAAAATCTCCATCAAGAGAAACACAATCATTCCAGCGCCGCTCTAATCTTTCAATACCACTTTTGTAGAACGATATATCTTTTGCCTCAAAATAGGCGATAAGCTCTTCATTCGAGCGAAATTTCTTACTGGCGAGCATTTTTTTGAGGCCTGCGAGCAACCAGTAGTCGCTTGGAGCCATATCTGCAGAATACGGTGGATGCGGGAGCAACTCAAAGTTCAATTCATGAAGTTTTGTCATTGCTTTGATTGACTTGTTGTCTTGATGAAACAAAATTTTTTACTTTGACATATGCTTTCGTTTTTTTACAATTTCGGCCTTGAAACGCTCCAATAACGCTATATAATATCCACTGTTGATGGTATTTCCCTTCTCCTGGTAGTCGATGAATATTCAACCACGCGCATCCCAAAATACCGAGGCCATAAGCTTTCCAGCTGATTGTTGTGCTTTCGGGCGTTTTGGACGTTGCTGTCCACTCAGATGACGATCGTTCTGATTCCGGAGTCAAGTAATGGATCCATGTTTCATTCATTGTCACATATCGACGCAAAAATTCCGGTTTGCTACGTTTAAACATGACCAAATACTGCTCAGAATCATGAACACGTTGCTGTTTTTGGGCAACAGTCAGCAAACGCGGCACCCACTTTGAACAGAGCTTTCTCATACACAAATGGTCATGCAATATAAAGCCAACACGTTCTTTTGATATCTTTACGATGTCAGCTAACTCACGCAACTTCACTTTTTCCAATTATTCAAACCGATTTTGTGACTCTTTTTTTTAGGTGTTCTGGTGTTACCGCCGCATTTGGGCGTCCACTGCATTCTGCATCATCGGTGTTTCTACGTGTTTCTGATGGAGCGGAGTACCCATAACACTTTTCCACCCATTGCTTCGTTTGAACGGTATTTTTTCACAGCAATGCTTTATCAACACACGAAATTCAGATTTTTCCATTGTTTTGAAAATTACAAAAGTAGCGTCACTCTTTGCACAATAACTCACAAACTAATGAATAGAATGTCATGAAAGTTTGACAGCTGTCTTTTGAAGGTTAATACTAACTGAAAGTGATGTGAATGCAAGACAATCAGCTCCATGTATGTGTGAGACCCGGGCCTTTTTAGCCCATGTGATATCTGATCAAATTCGTATATCTGACCAAATTCGTACAATTGTGTTATGCACATGACTACCGACTGCGAGGTTGACTATTGTGTAATATGAACAATTTTAACTGTCAATAAGTGCGAACGATAATAATTTACAGAATAAACTTTACTTTGATGGAAACTAAGCAGAATTTGTATATGTTCAAACAATCCAGATCTGTTCAGAATATTCGTAGGCGGCATTTGTTTAAAGTATACGATATTAACTAGAAAACTGTAATATAAAATATTAAATTTATGCACTTTTCAACTAGGAAATTTTTTGCACTTCATAAAACCATTCGTTTTTGCTACTATAGACTATTCTGTAAACTAATTTAATATTTATCCATTAGTGTATGAACATACTTAAGTCAAGTAATCATACTATTAAATCGTCTTTAATTCATATAATTATTATAGTAGAGTATATAAAGATTTGGACTATAATAATATTATGCGATCTCAGATATGAAAATATTTTCTACACTTAGGGATCTTTGATATATACAGTGTCATGCTTTTATAGCTAACATCATGACTATCTATATACATACAATGTTTATTCATATTATATACTCAAATGCATATGTTAATTAAAAAAGAAGTGATTCTTAAAAGAAGTTTCTTTTCTGCTAAGTACGTGATTATGAGGAAAATGACAGTCACACTTAAGAAATATTTTGAACAATGTATATTCAAAAGTAAAAAAGTAGTATTACGAGTATTATATTGTAAGAATACACTGTAGTCTTTAACAAAAAAGGTTACATATTCCTCAAACAAAACAAATTTCTTAATACTCGTTCGAAAACAGTTACTTATTGTAACATCTTCTAAATAATTGTAAAATTAGAGAATGATCAACGTGTGGTACATTTTTTCGATTCCCAACACATTTTCTCGATTCCCAAGACATTGTTAGAGGATTTGAAATTATTTCATAGTGGTTTGTTCTGGTTCATACCCCACAGATTGCAATGCCACTAAACACGATCATAGATAGCTAAAACAGCACCTTATCATGATGTCCGATCTTAGGTGTATATTAATTAATGTTCACTTTAAGGTTAACTCTTGGTTCGACCTGTGACGTATTTAACGAGCAGCTGGAAGTCGAGCTGCGAGTGGTTAGTAATATAATTAGTGTCAAGAATCAACTCTGACCATTTCTCTCCAAAAAGACCTATTTTTTAACGTAATACAAAACGTAGAAGGATGCAGTGCAATAAATTCGACACATTAGTGGGAACATGATAACGCATTTACCAAATAGAGTCAAGGATATAAACAATAATAAAACTTCGGAACGTAAAATGACTAAAGATAAATCAACAGTAAGTGAAGGCATAGTTGCAGAATAAGGTACAAAGATAATTGAGATCAAAAAGTGTGAATATAAATTTAAAAAATTGAGCATACAGGCATATCGGAAACTGTCCAAAACACAAAACTGAGATGTTAGACTGACAGGAAAAGCAGAGTTTTGCCGGCGAAAAGAGTACCAAAAATAATCGATCTAACGACAGAAAACCTACATCTAATAGTAAAAAACATCAGACAGCAATAATAGTAAAATTAATTAATGTATATTAAGAGGCTATTTATTTAGAACAACTAAAAACAATACATGTTCCAAATCCTACGAACATCTGGAATTATATAAGGATATATAAAATTCGGAGAATTGACTACAGGTTGTTAATAGTAAGACACCAGGACCGTAGTGCTGGGCATCACTCCAACTAAGAAGAAGAATAATAAGATAACTTGTAATATGAAGTAAAACATATTTGACGAACAATAAAAAAATAATTATGGATAATACCTTGGTTAATATGAATGCCACAAATAGAAATTCAGTGTTGAATGGTGTCAAACAATACATTTTGAAAATGGAAAGCAATCAACAATTGATTACAAAATAACAAAGACAAGTTATTTTATACAAAACATTGGATGTAAGATCAGTATCCTCTGGAAATGTTGGTATGGATGGATCGTAGTATACTTATGTGTAAAATTAAAATTGGAATATATTTAAAGAATTAATATCGAATCAGTTATGGATTCAAATAGAAAACATTATGTACGAGAATAGAATAAATGGCAAAATTTAAACCAAATCCATCAATGTCGAATATAAATGTAGAAACGACTTGGGAGTAAATTTAAAGAAGGTTCTGTCTTATTAGTTACTTAAAAACGACTACTCTAGGATATATATGAAATACTAAGATTATCGGAATACTGTAGTAAAGAGAATAGTAAAATGCCTCAAATTAGGACCGACTTCTGGAACAAATTCATGAAACATACTTTGTATAGTAGGAAGACAAGATATGAGCATTTCTCACATATGGAAATAAATGCGTAAAATGTATATATAAACGTAGATCAATCTCATTTATGGCAAAACACACACTAATGTAAATGATACACCAATTTTAATCGAACAGAGATAATGTAAAATAGAAGGCATAGAAACATGAAGCGTTTAATTACAAAAAATGTCATGAATAATGAGACGCAAACATTGTAATAATAAAGTGTTCGTCAGGAGGATGACATATTAGGAAATCAAGACGGGAACCCACAAAGCAATCTCATAAAATCTATAGGTCTATGATAATTTGTAGATGAAGTTAGATAGAGGAAAAAAACGAGTATTGGAAGAGAAAATAATTTAATGGTGCACAAATTAACAAATTAGAGTGATCTGTCTGCAACAAATGCGTATACAATAATAAATGACGTGGAATGCCTGCAACTAGAAGAAAGTTGAATAATGTATTATCAATAAAAGTTACTATGTGATCGAAAAATGCCACCAAAGATAAAGGGTATATGAAACTGACCGGCAATGACTTACGGTTCTGAATGTTGGGCTGTAAAAAGAGATTATATGCAGAAACTTCACACAACCGAGATGAGAATGTTAAGATGGTCTTCCGGTGTAACAGTAAAGGACAGAATTCAGAGCAACTATATTCGAGGCAGTTTAAAAGTTACTCCCATCACCAACATAATCACTCAAAGT
>JANSTX010001476.1:0-22693 GCA_027564355.1 Penthetria funebris
ACATATATATATATCACAATATTGGTAAATATATTAAAATAGGGGAATCCTGAAGGACATGTCTTACAATATTTGTCTTCAATTACATTACATGAACGTCACATGGACTCATAGGGCGACATAACTATATAAATTTGACGTTTCCAAAACACGTGTAACAGTAAAATCTACCGAAAAATTAAATTAGTTCCTAATGTACTGTAAAATACGTTGTTAATATATAGAGTGATGTGTAATTTAAAATGTAAGACTACAGCTACTAGTTAACTAATTCCACCATTGTAAAACAGGAAAACAAATGTAGGCTTAGAAACTTAATTTAAATTAGTTGCTTACCACTGCTATATATAATAATAATTCTCCATATATAATTAACTTGTTCAATTAAACATCATACATGTTATTAAAAAAAATGTGCGTAAAAATACTGGAATTGTAGAATTTTGAAAGTTTATGTTGAAGTAACTATTTTGCTCTATTTAAATCGGATATTAGAAAATTGATCTTTAATATTCATAATTTCAGAGAAAATTCATCAGTCTAATTCATCGAAGCGAATAATGACTAGATCATTATTATCTGTGACTATACAGTAATTGACTTAATCTAAAGTATGTAAGCAACATACGTTCAAGTTGAGATAGAAACAAGTGGCTAAAACAGTCCAATTCAATAGATTCAACAAAACATAAATACTATTGTAATAATTTTCAACAATTAATAGTCGACATTTGATCATTTAACGAAATTCCAATAATATATATCCATTATTGACATTCAATTCCAAATGATGTATTCGCTCGAAATAACTCACGTAATTTCTAAAAAACAATGGAATTAAATTAATTTCAAAAAGTATTTTCCTTTCATGTGTTAATAATTTACAATTTGTATATTTGGTCTGTTATATAGTATCAATTCAGAATTCTATATATTATATTATTATGAATAACACCCAAATATGTTTTAATTGGAATGGATATGTATTCCATATTTTTAATGATTTCATCAATTTTATCGATTCGATATTTACACACGCTCTATATCAATCCATACCCTTATAACATAAGCATAAGCTAATATATGCTTGCTGAAATATATAATTTCGTTGTTGATTTTAGTTGATTTAATTTCAATTGCAAACATAGGTGTGTTAAATCTTTGGGAATACTCCTTAAATTGGTTAAAAATTCATATTTAAAAATTCTGGTCAACATTTCAATCGTATTAATTATTATTATTAATGGGGATAATTGTAATTTCACTAATTAGGCTAAATTTAAATGTGATAAATTTATTAAATCGAATAATATTTGGTTTACTAAAGCTCTGCAATGATGGTCAAAATTGTGTCCTCATCATAATCATCTTCACCGTTACTTAATGCGGGAGCATATTGGGTCAACGAATAATAGCTATTATTTACGTTCTGATAAGAGTCATTAAATAAATAGAACAAATACTTTAGCAGTTTTTATAACAATATATAGTTAATTTTTGAAATTAATTACGACCACCAGACTCTAAATTTGTTACATATTGATTATAAAGATACCTCGGAAATACGCGAAACAGTTGAATGTTAGATGTTCGACCGAATGCTTTTAGGATAGTTTTAGGCGCCTACTATAAACGTTTTATTAGCAATGTATTGATATTCTATATTTTCCCTATTCACTGGATTTGTGTTACAGTTTTTTAGTTTTTACCCATTAAAATCGCATATCCAAATCGATTATAATAACAGGTTCAATATTTTTTGAAATTGTAAAATTCCTATAAAATCTGGTTTCTGCTAAAGCAAATTACATAATAATTTAATTGTTTATTTTTTTTAACTAAAAACATATGTAGACATTATATGCATTAAAAACTACATCACTGTAAATATATAGTATAAAATAATTAATTAAAATTAAATTGTATATTTTTTTAATAATGCATCAATAAACGTTTTATGTTAATTAGGAATGAATTCCTAGTAGAAAATTTTAACATAATAAAAGTTTGGAAATAAAAATTTAAAACTTTTGCTGTACCATAAAACCACACAAACGAGAGCAATATTTCTGCTTATTACTATACCTCTATTGAATAATTAAATTTAATTATAAGAAAGGAAAATAATAAAATAATACGGAAAAACGCTGTATGACAAGCATTTTTAACAAATCTATAAATTATTATTTTTAAAAATATGTGCCAAAGAAAATGTTAAGCGTATTTTAATTGGTTCGCAAGATAAATTACGGTTTTGTGTACTTGCCGTTTCCTGTATTCACAAATAATTAAGTAAACAATTATAATTTGTATAAACATTTTGTAAATTCCGTACATAGAGTGATACACTCTTATAACAAACAGCATTTGACATAAAATGTAATAAATTATAATTTTTAATTTTTTCCTTTTTTTTGGTGGAATATGAATGTTGGTGGAATATGAATGTCAAATGAGAAAAAATAAAAAACTTTTCTTTTGAAGTTTTCTCAAATAAATATTATGTTGATTATGTTTATCGTCTGCGATACAATAAAATAAGAGTTTGAGATTAAAATGTTTTTTAATATCAGTAATAAGAAAATGGTTAACCTTTTTCTCAAATATATTTATGTAAATTAGAATACATAAATAATGCAACATCTATTGTATGGAAATTGGATGCCTGTACTTATCAGTGCGCGGTGCTCTAACATCTAAAACAAAAGAACAATTTCATGGAAAACACACAAATTTTTTTTTTTTTAAAATACACCAGTTGTCACACTTAATCCAGCATTCCGAAAACATGTTACGTCCTTTTTATGCGTCATGATCCAGTTTGTATGGAATGCTTAATTAGAAAAGCGAGTGCACATTTGTAATTACACATTTCTTCTATATCCCTGGATTTGAAATTGATCGTTCTGTTCTGAAAGATTTTTCCAACAGTTTTCATATTTGTGTTGACTTTAGTGCCAATGAAAAGCAATTTGCGGGAAATTTTACTCTTCTGCTTCCATTTGAAGAAAAAACAGCTCGATGACATTCAAATGCTGTGTCAGGTTTATGGAGATCATGATCGTATTCGTTTAAAATTCTTTATCCAAAAAATAAAGTCTCGATCTCGACCGCCTGAGGCGGGGGGGAAGAGTTTCTAGACTTCGGCTATGGCCGAAATTCGAGCAAAGACACATTAAACTTATTTTTTAGCTTGACAATGATCGACCAAATGTTGCATGATCACTTAAAACATACTTGAAATAACATCATTGATTGATACGTTTTCGTGATGTTTACATTTCAATAATGCTAGTAGATTAACGGTTGCTTATTAATAAAAAGTCTATTTTATAACTGTCAATTTATTTTTTACTTTTGTAAAAAATACTGCATATAACAAGAATTTAATCAATACTATATTATGTTAAGTATAATGTCAATCACCATTTTCTACATTTGTAATAAAATCAATATTATTTCAATTTAAGTATATGCAGTAGCTTTTATACAAAAAAAACAAAAATTTAACAAACCTTTGGCATACACTGTATTTCTTAGAGTTTAACATTCCATCGATAAGGATTTCAGAACTAAATTGAATGCTATACTTTTATATGATTGCTAGTATATGTATATGGGTATGCAACAACATTCTTATGTAAATAATTACTAATTTCTAGTACAGTTCTCATGAGATCATTGATTTATATGCGGATTCAGATCGGTTTAACGGTGAATTTAAAATATATGCTATATCCAGTTGAATGTATACCGTAGTAGCTTTAATCAATTGTAAATACTCAAACTAAATGTTAAGACTAAAAATTTAAATAATGATATGATCTAGCGTACGTCAATGATAATGATAATTTAAAATAAAAAGTGATTTAAAAGTAGCAACTGATCTAATCATTATTATTCCATATTAAGGGTGATTGAAAATATTTGTGGACGAAGTATTAGTAGTAAACTGTATGGAAAACCCGGTATACAGAACATTAAATTTAATTGATTTATACAACCGGATTGTGTAACAACATTTTCACTTTACTCCAGATCTTACGACTAGTATCAACCTCTTTAGTGACTAGCGCATATGTTGCAATATTATTTGTTTTATAATCCTGTTCATCGAATCAAGATCGAACTATCTCCACAAATTGCGTCTAATACTGTATATATTTGCAAAAATAATTCTTAACATGCATTTAATATCCGTTAATTTCTAAGTTTTTTAGTTTTAAAATTCGTAATTAGTTTAAGATTTCGGAAAATTTTGGTAGAAGGTCACAATGCACATAGCATTAAGAACATCTAAATTGTCTTTTGTATTCCTGAACTGGCTTCTACTTTCAGCATTACTTTTGTGAAATGACTCTCAAAATATTGGAATATCTGTACATTCTCTATTTTCGTATTATCGACATTAAGACAGCATTATGTCATCGAAGAACTAATTTATATTAGTTTCATCATTAAAAGATTATTCTCTAAATTAACCTGCGTATTATATTTTACCAATCGCTCTAGCATCAAGTTAATCCATTATAGACCTCATCTCATACCGTTTGGATCGGTATTAACATTTATCATAACCCGCAATCTAAGACGAATAGAAATAAGAGTGGCAACAAAAAATTACATTCTTGTCATGAACATAAAATACATTACCAAGCTTGTCATCATGTAATATTCTGAAGTGCGAATCACGATAAAGAACGTGAATCATATGCCTTATAGTTTGAATTATATTCCATAACTTTGAATATATTGCCACGTCAATAGTATTTGCCATTCGATCGATTGTTCGACCGATTAATTAATCGACACCTAATGTACGTTTATTTATTGGTTGGTTGAGTACTCGTAAGTGTGTGACATCACCGTTATGTGTAAAATTTAGACATATAATGTTAAATTTCTTTATTATTGACATTCAATAATACACTAGTTGTCCAAAAAATACTTTGGATACACAATTTTAGAATATCTTTTGTATGTCAAATACAGAGAAATTTCTTATATTCACATTTATGTCCTGATATTGACAAGAGAAATTTTCAAAAGTTTCCTTAAATGAAATAATTATTTAAAAATTTTTTTTTGGTTCACTGTTGTGTATTTCAGATATATTATTTATAATAGACACTTATAAATACTGGATATAGTGCAATACATTGGAATTTTCATTTACATTATTATTTATATTATGTTTCTGTCTTGAAACATAAATATGCTTTCTTATTTTTCTATTTATTGAAATTGAATTTTGATTTCCCATAAGATTTTACTTGATTGAAAATGTAAAATTGTAAACAAATATTTTAATGGAAGGTTAAAAAAATACATGCAGTTATTTTACATAAAAAATATATTATTCGTTTGTGCTATTACTCGTTTAACATAAACTTTAACTGATTGATTTATTCGCATAATATTACATTAAAGATGGAATAAATTTATATTCCCTTACATCTAAATAATTGTATAGCTCAAAAACAAATTCTGAGGAGATTTAAATGTTCACCAAAAAGTTCAACAGTTATATGGAAAACATGATTTCATACAACAATGATGATTGGTTATGCCCAGTGGTCTGTATATCTCTGCTAAGCAATTGCGAGTATTTGTACAGGAACTACCACGTATCCGATCACATCACGTCCGATTAGTCTTTTCAGTTATTCTGATTTGCTTCGCCCATACTCAGGTTCAGTTTTCTTAGTTAAACGTAGACTTTTAGAATTTTGCGACGGAAATACATGCTCCTCCGCCAGTGATATGTCAAGGTCCGAATCCTGTCTGACTAATTCGTCGGTGCGTTTGTTACCTACACTGTCCTAGTGTCCCAGAACAATGTAACTTCGGTCGTATATTATTATCTTCCATTAATTCGAAGAAGAATTTTTCGATCAGTTTTAGGTTAGAGTTCGGCGTCTTATGTGACAGTGGGCATACTATCCGTGGCTATTGTCACGTTCTGTATAAGAACCGAATTAGATTTCACAAATACTCTTGCTTTCCATACCGCTAGGATTTCCACAGCACCGATCTCTATTTTGGAGCCATCAATAAAGATTATGGTATCAAACCCATTTAGAAGATTCTCGTTTTGTCTCTCGACACAGGTAGAAAATGTAAGTGTCGAAAAACCTATGTTAGGCAACAACCTTGGTATCATTAGAATATTGTCGTACCTAGATTCGAGTTTGTGACTTTGTAAAGTATATGTATGTTCGTAGTGATCAAGTACAGTGTCTTTATCCAGATTTTTCCAGCAATGTTTTAATATATAATTAAAGATATTATATTTAATCACCACTAAACTTTTAGTTTTACATAAATTTTATCACACATTTTTATTTATACTGAAAATAATATAAGTAAATGACTTATATATTTATTTGTCTGAAAAATTTTATGTACAAAAATATTATAATTTTTAAGTTATTAATAAATATAAATACAATACAAATATAATTGCTAAGGGCAAGGATGACAATGGCAAAATGTTCTATATCTTTAACATGCAGACATAATTCGTGAAAAGCTTTCATTATTAAATTATAATTCTTCTTTATACGAAGGATGTTTAATAGTGAAGAATTGCCTTTAAGACAGAAAAGACATTTGTTTCGTAAAAGTTATGAACATGACCGTAAAGAGATCACAGCATTTTAAATTATTAAATACTCTCAGAAAATTTTTCTTTGTACACCTCAAAGAAAAATTTAGCAGTAATTAACTGCACAAAACCAAATATCGATTATAGGAAAGCAAAAATAACTTAAAATATCAAAACAGATATGATCATAAAATTGTATTTTGCTCAGATATTTATGCAATATCATTTGTCTATAGCATAATTTTCTGAATGAATTTTTTCTTATCAGTAAGAAATGCCAGAACGTTTTAATGTACCTACTTTTGGCTAATTTTTCTGCTTCTGTAACAACTCAGTAAGTTTTATTAAAAAGTTTTATCACATTTTAAAAAAAAAAAATCAGTTGCAGATTTTATTTCATTATAATAATATATATATAATAAAGAAGTTTTGTAAATTTACTTTTAACATTTCCATAACATAAACAGGATAAAATTATGCAACTAGTAACATATGAGTAGCATATGAATTCAGATGTTTTCAATAAAAACGTTTTTTTTTCATATCAGACCTATTTCATAGCTAATGGTACTGAATAGTAGTTTTAATTAAATTTGTTTCATATAATTTGACGTACTGAATGTTACTCAATAGATTTGCCAGTATAAATATGTTTGACGCTTTGAAAACAATGACAAATAATTAGTCTAACATTTAGGATACTCAAACCATTTTCAATTTGGGATAGAGAAAAGATTATTTTTATTTGTCCGTCAACTTAAATGTTCGTGCGTTTAAATCGTTTAATATTCATGTACAAAAAGTCGCCGTTTCTTCATAAAAGCGATCTAGCTTCTGTTAATATTTAATGTTTTGCCACTGTGGCACAAAATAAATGAATGGGTAGTATTGCTATATAATTTTTTTGGTTACACTATTAGCGTTCTATCAAATCGACTCAAATATTTTATTTGCCATCAAATAGTTGCTGGTGTTTATGTAGTATAGACCTATATTTATATACATCATAAAACCAATATGTTTCCTCAGTATATTTTAGTACAAATTTGATAAAATAATAAAGAAAAATATATTACGAGTATATTGATAAAAATAAATATTTTATCGATTCTTTTACTAGGAGGACCCAGTAGAAAATATGTGTATAGTCAAGTACCGATATTAAATAAGAAAAATTGGAAAAGAAAAAGAAATATTAGCTTTATAGATCCTACAACATATGACGATTAATTTGAGAATAAAAATATATAATTTAATTGAAGACAATAAAACATTAGTTATAGATATGCATCACAAAAATATATATGCTACTAATAAGTCTTGATAGTAGAAGTGCGGAAGTGGTGTATAGATTGGTTAACTAACATTCAGAGGTCGCTTAACCTAAATTTATACCACACGAATTGGTGCCATTAGAAATGGCAAACCCAAATATACAATTCAATTAATACAGAACACATGTTTAATTGCATAATATTATATAATCAACAATTTTATCATAAAGTCTGTTTATACGTTTAGTAGTTTGAGTTTGTCTGATCACTGACAACATGCGATCCTCCATTACCGAATTTGAATTGATCGCCGAATCAAACTGCATTCCCAATTAGCAGGAAACTACCGCTAATTGATCAGACATTCAGTTCTGCTTTGTATTTGATCCTAATGGCTGTCCATTTTCTTTTTTTCATGGAAACCTGCTTTCTTGTGCTAAGAATAAATACCATTTTCTTTCTTGTATGCATTTTATTTGAATTGCTATGGATTGAAAACTTTAAGTTTTATTTGATTTTTGTAATTGATTTCAAATAAAAATAAATATTTTTTTCTCATATAAAACTAAAACTGCTAGTATTTTCATAAGTTTTCTTTCCTTATGGATATTCTTCTATTCCAATTAAAATTAATCGGTACCGTATTTTCTTGGATTATAAGAAAAATTGAATGAACTTTTAAAACTATTTGTAAAACTTCAATAACATTTACAAGAACATTTATTATAATTAATTGCATTATTTATAAAGAAAGCAAAGAAATCAAATAACATGTAATTTGTGTTAGTTAGTTCTTTATAATACAGTTAAACAAGAATCATCAATTACATTTTAATTTCCTATCACATAAATGAATGCTATACTGGAATTTTGAAAAATGAATTATGTACTAGCACTTTGCGATGCAAATTCTGCGAATACCAATTTCAAATTCTAAAGATGAAGTTCGTATAATATACCGGATGGTGAATGAAGTGGCCGACTTTCATCGGTAACGTAAATCGACATTAAAGAAGTTTCTAATCGAATCAGTTTTTTTTTATAAAGAATTATTTTAAAGATAGTGTAGGTTATTAGGATCGAGAGTATTCGTGAAACCCGGATTCAAATAGCTTCAATGATATTAATCTGAGATACAATCAGGGTCGAAGTTGTTAGCAATGCACTACAACTAGTAGCACATATATGTTAAACAATTGTACTAACTTAGGAATATTTGAATTCAATAATTCTTAATAGATTTTTGTTTAACATGTACATCACCAAATACCCTAAAATTTGTTGAAATTCTATTGTACTGTTAACAATAAAATAGATTGTATGATTGCAATTCACTTAACTTTATTATTAGTTTAAAATACACAATAGCAAAGTTAAAATTAATGTGTAACAATATTTTTCGTTGCAATTTTGATAAAACAATATATCTACATTTATTTTAATTGTCTCACTATTTTGTTACCCTAAAATTAAATTAGCTAAATTCAAAACACATCCATAGTCGTATAATGTAGAACTGTTACATATTAAAGAGATCTGTGAATATAATATTATTATGTGCATATATATTCGTATATCTAGTGTTTGTATTTTATCTTGGGCTATTTGAATAATGGAAACCCTCATTTAATAATATACATATAGAAATAAATATAAGCCCAGCACCAAAAAAAAAAAAAAATCTAGACTTATCAGCAAAAACAGAAAACTATGAATTAGGACTATATTTACAATTCTTTTGCTATATATGCCTAATAAAATATTTGATGAATAAAATCGTAGATTTTATGTTTGAATAAGTAATTTTAGTGTATATTATCACTCTTTATAATATACAACATTACTCGTATTTATAGTAGTAAAATACGAAAGTTTTTTATTCTAAGTAGTAAATAAAATGTATTGACTAATTTATAGATTTGAATTTCGCTTTCCCTATCCAATTACTTAAATTATTGTGGACATCAAATACATTACACGAGAAAATAACTCATTTGAATTTATATGTAATAATTGTATAAGTTCAGCATGAAATATTACCACAAGTCACATAAATGTTGTTAATAATATGCTGAATATGCGATAGTGATCGCAATGTTATTATTTTGAAAAAGAATATCAAATCGAATGTGAAGTTTGCTAATGTGATGTCTCTAGTGTTAAGTACACACATACATTAAACTTATAATTTATCCCAGAAAATGTGATCAGCATAGAATATAAGGGTGAATTGATGATAAAGGTAAAAAATGTAACAACAAAAACGATATTATTTTTCACATCGGGGGTTAAATGCAAAATTTCATACACATTTGACAATATGTTTTGCTTTAACATGCTATTGAAAGCAAATAAATTTTATTTTATTTGCAAATATAAAGTAATAAATTCTTTTCAGTATTGGCTTCATTAATTCAAATAATTCATAATAATAGTTGAATCACAATATCCAATAACATCATTAGGTTGTCCAAAAGAAATGACTACTGAAGTAATCATCGATAAAATTCATGATATCGTGGTTAACGATCGCGAATTGAAATGAGAAAGCTGATATGTTAAATATTTCATATGAACGTTTATCATAATAGTTGCCTATGGAAAATCATTCTCAACTTTATTTGAACCTGCGTTTATACGTAACTCACAATTTTTTTTTACATCGATTCATCACTATGTGAAATGGAATATAGATCATCGCTAGGAACAAGAGAGCAGTTGCGAAGCACCTTGTAGAATTTGATGGAAGCATGCACTAAAGAAATAAGTCAAAGTTTTTTTTTCTGCATTTTAGACATCGTTCAGAATATCGTCAATGTTTGGAGATTTTCTACTGCCATTTCTATCATAATTTATTTTGCCATACAAGAATTACGATTTGCATTTCTATAATAATTTTTGAATATATGATGAGTGGTCCATTCTTCAGAAGATTTTAATGAGTTTTGTAAATATTTATTTACGCGTTTTCTTTTATTTCTGAGAAAATTCCATACCATTTTTATATTCACTTTAATAAATTTGTTGTATAACCAAGCAATATTTGTTTTATCAACTAGATTCTACTGATCACAGTTAAATTAGAATCGTTTCGACCCTGCTAAATTACGTTCGTGATAATTTACAGAGTTAATTTTTACCTAACTTATACTGTCATGACGGAGATTACGGTTCACCTTAGTTACCACATAGATTTCAACTCTTTTTAACCTCGTTCATTGTTAAACTCGAATGGTATGAAAATAAATTACTACTTGTCTGGAAATCGATAATTATTATCACTATCATCATCATAATTACCAACGGAATATGATTATCATAATTTAATATGTTATTATTTTGGATTTATGGAATGTACACGTTAAACGACTATAGAATCTAATAATGTATTTTTGATATTCTTTCCTATCATTATACATATTTTATACTTTATTGATAAAATAAAATTATTTCTGAAAAAAAAAACATGATTTTTCCAAATGTCTAATGTAAATACAATGACCTGATGGTAATAGTTTGATGAATGTTTGGTTTTGAAATAGATGTTTTCCTCTTTACATATACTCTATAGGTCTAATAGAATTTATTTTTAAATTGAAAATTATTTTTAATTGAAATTCCTACGTCGATCGTAATTTAAATTATCATGTGAAATGGCATTGAAATATGTGCTTTGTTTTTCATTTCGCATGCTATATATTTAACCAGACTATATAACTGTCAGCACATGTCTAGTTTTCTAATAAATCATTTTGTATAACCTTATGGTCGGTCTATGTATACTTAAATACTTAAGAATTATGGAAAAAAGTTCAAAATTATAGAAACACTGATCAGAATAAAGCCTAAAAAAAACCGAACAGAACTATTAAAGATATATTCAGTAAAAAGAACTGACTACAAAGAGGTTACATATTACTTACACCGTATTATAAAACTATCAATTTATATATTGCGGATAACACACAAACTGCAGATCATCCTACCATTTTCTAATGATCGTCTTAGCCATAGATGATGGTGCTCATATATACTTGTTTCGAAGTTGTTGCTGGATTCCTTCATTCATTATCAATTCTCCTCATAATTTCTTATATCCGATTCATGTTACGGATCTAGTCGAGAACATATTTCTAGTAGACTTAGCTTAGATCAGGTCTCTCAGGTGATCAGCTTTTTTTTTTCTGCGGCATTTTAGATTTTTCCTTAAAAATATCATGTAAATATTTTGTCTAGATTTTTTGTTTGTCATCAATTTAATTTCATATGTTCGCTATTCGTGATTCCCATGCCAAATATATGAAATAGCTACACTTTCTACTGCATATTGCTAAACATTTATATTGATGGTTTCATTGAACTCACCCTTTACATTAGAAATCGAAATAAATGTTTTTAAAGTTATTTTCTACTCATAAATATACAGTAGAATCGTATTCTCTAAAGACTAGCTAATTGTAAACGTAAACATGAGAAAACGTATATATTACATTTATATTACTCACGTACTACTTCTATGAAATTACATTATTCCTGAATGTCTATTTACGAGTGGATATCAGTCAGTATAAAACTCTTATATAAATGAAAATTGTAAGCAAGAACTGTTACTAATTCGATATGTGTATTCTCAATATTTTTCGGAACTGAATCCTTTTTTGTATAAATTTACAAACTACTATTTTTATTTACTCATATATGTTGAAAAAAACTGACGATGTCTGTAGAAGAATTGGCAACGTCAATGAAATTTTCGTAAAGCAAAAAATCATTGAATTCTCGTCAATAGTTTTTGAAAAATATATATAAAATATCTTAGAGGTTGAAGATATTTTTAGCTCCTGTCAAATTTATGTACATTCCTTGTATATGTTCAAGGAATTTATTTTGAATATTAAGGAAATGTATGATAATTAAAGATATGTATAAATGAAATCAATAAATTTTTATTTAGGACACAATTATTTTCTAAATATTATACGTACTACGAGTACTCGTTATAAATAGATAGAAATTCAATTAATTCAAATTTTACGGCACATTTTATTTTCATTATTTTATCCTCTTCAAGATAATTGAAAATTCATTAAAGAAAATTATTCTAAATTCAAATAAATGTGAAATTGTTGTTTAAAAAAAATCATTTAGCTATACGATGGATGGATCAATTTTCAAACTCTGATGTAATTTATTGCTATGGATGCAAACAACTGCCCTCATTACATAGTGAAATAATTAGTACATTCACAGCTACCTATAGTTTGTTGGTGAAATTGTTATCCGTAAAGTTCACAAAAAACATTATAATACACATATATTTATTATAAGTAAACGATCACACGCCACAAAATTGACTTATACCGTGATAGTGTTTTCGATGATACCGCACGTGCAATTAAATATATAGGCTGAGTATAATTTCATGTAAGTCGGCTAATCTATTCACCAACCATTTGGTATAGATGGTGGATACACTTCCCCATTGGTACACATAATAATTGCAAGGTATGGTAATCTCTAAAGTCTTTTGTACCTATGTAGCATTATTACTAATACGTTTGACTTCGCCCATAGATATATTAACAAGTATTTAAGCTGACATCTGCCACTATGTACATATTCTATGCAGGAGTTTTTAATGTACTAATTTGTTATTGAGATTCACTTCAACATTGTTAGATTAAATATAACTTTTGCGAATTTTTGATTACCTTAATTATCCTTTAAAAGGGATTTTTTTTAATCAATAATTGTGCTAGTTATATTTTTATTTTCACATAATTTATTCAACATAATCTATTATATAATCATACTTTATATAATTAAGTGGTCATTAATTATTATAATGAGGATATAATTATTAGTATTAATGAAAATTAGATTAGAGAAAACCGTAATGCAACCATTAGTAATTGAGTATATCCTTAGAGATTTATAAAATATAATATGCGACAAAAGAACATGTTTTTGCTTATATTGTTTATTTAATTAATTTTAAGCAACATGTTATTTATTAATTTATTGATCGATTGCTTATGTAAATATGGCTTTCTTCTTTACATATTTCAATTATAAATGATAGTTTACTGCTAACTTTCGTCAAAAGACTTGAGTAGAAATGTTCACTAATCTTTGATGACCTCTATTCCATTGCCACATTAAATATACATCAGTAGTTTAAAGATTAAGTAATTTAATATTAGCATCATGAGGTAAAATTAAATTGAAGCATAAATTATCCAATCGACTCGAAAATCTTAACTTTGTTAAAGACATTTGTCTGCTAAATTTGTTTTCATATCTTTTCATAAAATTTTATAGAGCTTCATAAAATTTGATTATGAACTTTAATATATGCACAATAATAAAGTTGCCACACACTAATCTTATCTTACCTTAAGATATTCCAGTCTTCATAAATTTTCATTTCTCATTATTTTGACCAAAAAATGTTAAGCATGTGCCTGTCGCATCTATTGATGAAATCATTTTTTTTTTAAATTTGCAATACCGCTTTCAGCACAACCTTGCCCGAATCTTTTGGCATCTGTTTCGGCACTACCATCACTTTTCAGATAACTCCCTAAAGGTTGAAAGTCCACCACTTCATATATTTGATCACCATTGATCGTAAGAGAACATATTATCGAAGTATCGAATCTTCATTATTTTCTGCTGTTGTATATTAATTGCTAAATAAATTTGTTATATTTATATTTTTGAAAATGATGAAGGACTTCAAGTTACAGGTGAAGAATGTATGCCACTCACAAGAATAATAATGCCAAAATTTGGTACAAATATGTTTGCAGCTCTAGTACGCATTCTGATCATTCTACGGATTGCTGAAATTTTTTTTAAATTAATAAAGGATTCGCAGGAAGATAAATGTACAATTGAGTCAAACATCGCATACTTATAATTAGTAGATTATAATTTTGAAAATTCCTGGAATTCTTTAGAAAGATAAAGGTTTTGTAAAATGTATTTTGAGCAATTTAAATAATATGTTATATATACAGAAGAATTAAATCAATTGAATAGCCGATGAAATCCAGAACGTTTGACAACTTGTCTTTGTCCGTTGAAATCTCATTTTATTTGACTGTTGTAAACTTTTGCACTTAATTATTATAGTCATAACACTTAAAATATTTTATCTGAACTAATATTTGCATTATAACAAAAGTCATACAATTAACAATATTCGATATTTTAAATCTTGTTGTGATTATTCGGTCTGATATCAGCTTTCAATCAATATTTTATATCAAATCTGCTACTAAGTAGCCTTATAACTATGTCCTTCAAAAATCCAAATATAGTTTCACCTGATAATATAGTCTTTTCTTTGATTTTCTTCCATGTGATTGATCCTAATCTTAATCTGCCACGATTCAATGTTTTCTCTTTACTAAAAAAATACATGATACATTTTAGTATTTTCAATACTATCGTCCATAATATGTTATTGCTTTTTCTTTCTTAACAATAAAGGAATATTGTGCGATTTTTCCAATATTTAAATATAGACTTACGGATTTTAACCAAATTCCTAAACCATAAAAGTATGTTATTTTGTCCTCAGGAATAGAAGGAAAAATAGTAATGGTCGCATTTATTTTCATATATGAAAATTTATGTTCCTTTCAATCCACAATTGAAAGCTTAAATGTATTATATTTTGAAAGTTATTCTGAAATATTTTTAACAATATTTTATTTCTGATTTTTATTTTAATATCAATATTGAAACTGTTGACATTATATCAGATAATATTACCTGAAGATATATTTTATGCATTGCTGTATTCGATCAATCATATTGATGACGATATAATTTCCCATATATATATTGAATGATTACGTCATAATTACAATTTGAATATCTGATTTCATGTTTTTTTTTAAATATGTTCATTGAAATTTGAGCGAATCGATTCATATTACTGAAGTTTATGCAAAATATGCTTTATGATTGTAGGGACGTGCAGTTTTTTAATCTCAGCAATAACATCTGCTTCTAAACTATAATATCTCGTGGCAAACATCTTTAATCTCATCAAATCTTAATACAATTACCAGACCCAATTAGCATTGAATAAGGTATCGAGTTTTCACTGTCTGACAACCCCAAATTTTAAACGTACAATTTGTAGTCTAATTTATTGAAAACTATATCATGCAAATCAGAAACATAATTACCATCTATAGGTTATTTTCAACACAGCTCTTTCACCACATTTTGTCACTGTTAAGTAAGACAATTCCTTGATCTAACAATCTTGTAGATTTCTAAATGGCAAAAAAAAAAACAATTTAAAAAAAATAATGTAAGACAATAATAACCTAATAACTTAAGCAATAATTTGGTAAAATGAAAGAATTCTACTTATTATATATGTATGAGAATCAATTGGAAACTTTGCAATTGTGTAAATTGCTTAAAATGCTACAAATGTTGAAATTTATGCAAATAATATTTTATTTTGTTGGTGCGGTATGACAGCATGTTTTAAACAGTCGCATATATATAAATATATTTGGCTCGAAGGACCATAATATCTTTATTATAGTTATAGAACATATAGTTTTAATCATTCTAAATTGAACTATTCTATATATAAACGATTATACCAAGTATATACATATTCTAGAAATATATAACTTAAAATTTAAAAACATAATAGCTATTAATTGTTTATTCTTTATTCATTCTAAGTTGCGTTCTCATACACATACAATACGAGTCATACTTAAAAAGTGATATTAGACGACAACACTGTCAGCACAGTAAGAAAAATAGAGACTTTTCAAATTGTTTTTATTTAGAAATTTCTGGTACTTTTTTCATCATCCCTTAAGAGAGTGATAATAAATTATATTTGCAAATGTATAAAGTGAAATGATGACATTTTACTTCTGAATTTTTTTTTTTTTTTTTAAATATTTCATGTTTATATTACGAGTATATTTTACATACAATTTATCATCTGAAATTCATATTATGTACAGATAGATATTAAGTATATATTATTATATACTTTTGGTTAAGATAATAATACTAATCCCAATATTATTTGCATTCAAAATTTCACCTTATAATCATTTATTATGCTGAAAAAGATATAAAATAAATTATGTGAGATATAAATTAAATTGATTGGTCTCACGTGTAATGTGTCCAAATTATATGCAGATATAATAAATTAAGGGTCAAGGATTTTCTTCTAAATGCTATTAGATTGATATTTGCAAAAAAAAAAAAAATATACATACTTAGTCACTTTTGTAATCACCATAATGGGTTACTGCCGCACATCGATTGAGAATAGGATTTTCGGAATCTTTAATTAGCATTCTATCAATTCGTTCGATGCCTGCAGCACGGTATATTCTACGGTGACTAATATGTCTATAATTTCCTCATGGTTTACTGGCATCGGTTAGTAATCGAAGGACTTAGAATTGGTCTCATTGTATGCAGTGATTTACAAAAATCTTCACCGAGATCTCACTAAAGTGCGGGCTAAATTTAAGTGTGGGTTGGTGAATCGTATTGACCAAGATATTTCAAGTTATTAGTATTTACTGATTCTATATTCATTGTTAAAGACGTTGACATTTCTTACCTCAATTGGCACGAGTGGCCGCATTAATTGACCGGTGCCCAAATATTTTCAATGATACTTTGAAATAATTTTCAGTTATCTAAAATTATGCAAATGTACGATTTCAATGTAACGATTAAAGTACCTACATTTTTATATAACTAAGTTTTACTACCTTATTCCTACTCTCTATGATATGACGAAATAAATGTAATAGCTTCTGAACCATAATTTTCATTTATATGAAATTAAATAGAAAATAGTTTTCTAGAAATGTAAACTGAATGATTTTGAATTATTAATTTGAAAAATGTCCATTGAATGAGCACTTTAAAAGAGTTGTCAAATTGTTCTGATATTTTTTTACAACTTTTAGCACAAATTAATGATTTGCATTGAGTAACTAATGAATATAATTTTATTTGATATATTTTCTAAAAGTATTTAGTTCCACTTTTAAAATAGCAGTCATTTTTTAAAATTAACACAAATCTATTAGAAAAATTTATTTAAATTAAGTTATTGATTAGAGAAATAATATTTTAGATAGTTGAGCAATTTTTTCCAATACCTTAGACAGATCGCGGCAGTTTTGACACTTACAGTCGCCTTTAAAAATTGTTTTGATGTTGGTTAATTTTAAATCATAAGCAATTTACGTTGGAAATATCCATTGCAATAAATTTTACAGAAAATAAAAAATTTCTACAGTTTCTACTGATTGCGTCAAAAAATAAATAAGAAAAAAAAAACAATGTGGCAGTATATGCTTCTTTTTGTTTAGAAAAAAATTTTGCTTATGCTATTGTAATATGGCAGCAAGAAAAACAAATTTGTAAAAATATTTGTATAGACATGATAAAATTTTCAATTTTATCATGTTGTTTCTGATGTGTTTATCAATTCTGTAAGTGAATGTGAAGCAAAACTAAATATTATAGAAAAGCTAGTTTTAGCGTATTCCTATCCAGATCATGAAACACATGGAAACCATACGACTTAAAGGCAATTATCTTAGTTTATGATTTATTACCTATATATAGGTTTTATTTGCATTATGAAATTTATTAAAAAAAAATCTGTTATCACATTTTGAATTCAGCGATAACATTAACTTTAAAAAAAATTATCAAAACCTAAAATTTACTGCCCATAACAGTTATGTAGGTATGGAAAAGATTTTTTATAAAAAACGTTAAATTTATTTGCGGTCATTTATTTTTGTGTCACAATTTTATTTATTTATAATAGAATTTTATAAAATATTTTCATTTCTATTAAAATTTTCTGTGTACATTTTTTTAATCGACTGAAATAATGTTGCTGAATATGAAACAGAGTACGTACTTAATGTCATTTTATATTTCATATTTTTAGAATACACACATTTTATGTGGCTATAGTTTTTATTTTATGTTTTAACCCATTATAAAACCCTTGATTGAATGGAATATTTATTTGAAATGAAAACTCATAATAGTTTCTATTATTTTTTTTTTGTATAAAATCTGCAGGATATGGACATTTTTTTTATAAACGTATTGAGTTAAAGGATATTTAAATTGGGACCTATTTATTTGTATATATTATACCCTTGCTTGAAATAAAATTTGTTAGCACATAATGTTATTATGGTAAATTGAAAACCGGGTACATTTTTTCCGTATATTTAAAATTTATACAATTGAATTGAATCTTTTTTGTATATACTCGTATGAACACGTACCAAAAATTATTGAAACTTTAAATAGATTTTTCTCGTACATTGAGAAATAGTAATATATTTGAATTAATAATTTTTGATTAATACATTATATTAGTACCTACATATAGCAAACTAAGTGATGAATTCTACAAAAACTGACTACGTTCAATAATAATATAATTTATGGCGAACTGAGTATATTGATTAATAATATAATTAATCAAAAACTAAGTACGTTTATTTATAATATTATTTATTGCATGCAAATATTAATACGGTACATATAACTAAATTTTATAAATATATATAACATTACATAAAGAAAATGATCATCATTATATAATGATTATAATAAGATTGGTATATTATTAACATATCCACCATACTACATACTATTTAACAATCGACTATTTATGAGGACGTTACATAGAAATTATCTATTGATTAATATCAATTACATATTTATTTATATATAAGAAGAAGGACATATACTTATGTATTATAATCGGGGGTTTTTTCCCTTAAATTGTATATACCTACGATAAATTAAGCAACAGGATTTCACAAGAACTGCAGGATTCGTTTTTATACCTACTAATATAAATATATAGGATTAAAGTGAAAATATACGAACCGATTTATTTTTATGGGCTTACACTATTGGTGAAATAGAATCGATAAATTGAAAAATATTAGACAATAAAGGATACAATTTAAATGATTGATTGTTTTTTTTTTTTTGTTTATTTACTTATATATTTAATATACGAGTATAGTAAATCAATAATTTAATAACATATTTTCTGTCAAGATGTGGTTAATTTTCTTCAATAATAAGAAAATGTTTTCAATTTATAATAATAAGTTATACGATTATTATAATAATATATTTATTGATTGACAATTGCACATGGTGCAATACATTCTACAGCTGGTGGCAAATTAATAGAAGTTGGCGACGTTAAATCAACTGGACTTCCTGGTGGTTGTTTGGTTTCGATTTTATTCCGTTTTTTCTTATTATCTGAAAGTGGAGCCAATAGTCTAAATTGCATTGGTTTTTCGGTTTCTCGATAAAGTCTAGAAAAGAAAGTTTAATAAAAATTCTGTTATTGTTAATTAAACAAATTGATTATATATCATTATGACATTTAAATAATTTCTGCAAAGTGGTTCAAGTATAAATGATATATAATTCAAGTTAGCCGTCATTCACCACAAAATTTTGATCAATATAAAATTTTGTAAATATAATTCTAATTATAAAATTAATATAATCGCTACAATATATCATTTGCGTCTCTCATGAAGGAGTCGGTAATGTGTTTTGCTCCTCTTTTTCGGTGTCATAGTTTTCCGTAATGTATTTTTAGTCAAGTCGCCTATTAAATTATTATCACGGACTCCTCTGGTTCTGTTCACATAATATCATCTCCAAATATATAAGCACCACATTTTGTGGATAATAATATATACATTTATGCACTATTGTACTGAATTATTCAAATATGATACCAGAAATTTATAATTTAATTGCAGTTCATGAAATATGAAAAATTGTCATATCTAACCTGACTAATTTATGTTTAATAATACTAATATTTTTATAATACACATTTTTATACCTATCCGAAAAGTAGACTCTTCTAATTCGAACATTTGCATGAATTGTTACTCTGACTGTTTCTACATAATTAGTGCCATATGCTCTTCGGGTAAAATCAGCTAAATTAAATTGAATTTCATTCCAATCTTGTGATAGACCTATACAGTAAATGCATTTCTTTAAAAAAAAAATATACGTCAACATTAAACATGGTGTATCATAATCTATATGTGTGAGACTAATTCGTTACAAATTTTGACCTATTTGGAATTGGAAATTGTTAAAATTTCTATTGAAGATAGAATTTTTGTCCTCCGAAAACACAATCTCATCTCATGTTATATTTTAAATTTATAAATTTTATTAACCTATTGGCATTGTTGTAGAAAATGGTTTAACTCTAGTTGTGCTCTGATAATTTGATGCCCGAAAACGTCTTAACATATTTTTATCATCTAATATCTTTAATAAAAAAAAAAAAAACAAAAAAAAAGTAAGGTCAAATTATAAAAATTTTCATAATTTCACTAATTTGTAAAAATGTACTTGAATTTCAAAGGAGAAAAATTTCTTCATATTTTTTATTATAAGAATAAAAAATGGTAATTTTATTGAAAGTGATCCGCGTGGATCAATTGGTGTTGTTATAAATGTTGTGGCCACATTTGCTCCCAATAATTCTAATACAACAGATTTTAAATTATTATCTGTCAATCGTTTAATATGCCCATTTTGAACCTTTTCAATTAAATGTTTTGAATTAAAAGTTAATATAATAAAACTTAAAAAACATATACCGTTGATTTCCATATAGATAATGGTTCACTTCCAATACTATAAAATATAGAGAGAAATCCTTTTTGAAAAGTATTTTCAAACATTGTTATTTATTTATTATAAAAATTTTATATAATTAAATGTATAATTTTTAATATCTAACCTACTTAAATTTCAAGCAAACTATTTGATTAATTTAATTAATTATTATAACTGATTGAATTTGATGGTGAATGGAGTGACCGATTTACATTCTGAGTTTGCTCAACCTATATTTAGCCCCGCGTATAGTATTACCAGACGATACGATCACAGTATAAATGTCAGTTTTATGGTGTGTGATCATGATCAATAACGCATCAATAAACTTTTTAGTTGATTGATGTATGCACCATTCTAATGAAATATATGGATTTAACACCGAACTACTAAAATTTATCATTTGTTACTAATGCCTCATATTATCTCCTTATCTATTTAATTGATTCGAAATTATCAGATAATGTTGTTGAAATTCTCTTCTGTTATACTGAAATACAATTTTATGAAAAGCATTTCGTTGCATAATAATAATAATGAAATTTAGTAACTATATGATGTATGTAACAGCATAATGGAAAATTAAATGATATTTGTAAATTGCATTCATTCCCTACATAAAAGTTTAATTATATAAAATAAATTCCAGTTAATTCATATGCATACATGCAAAATAGTTGTATACTTAATAGCTATAAATTATGCAATTTTGAATAATAGAAACGCGTATCATGTTATGAAATCTAAATGTATAAAAATTCTTTTCTGAAGGAAGAAAAAGGATAATATTTAAATATTAGTAAATTATTTGTAGCATACAAAGGTATTTAATTTGATGGCAACAATAGTGACAGAATGTGGTGAATAGAGTAGTCGACAAACATCTTGAGTCAATTTTATCGCGTGTCATCTTGGCCAATAATATAGGTAAACGTATCTTCTTTGTGAAATTTGTAGTAAACATCTCACTAGCAAACTAGGTAGCAAAAACTATGTAAAATGTATAACTGATTAATTACTTACTACTATTTTATTGTAAATTAGAAACTAGTGCAGGTTTTCGCTTGACATTTGA
>JANSTX010001487.1:0-10077 GCA_027564355.1 Penthetria funebris
TATAATTATATTGTTCTTTTGTATTATATACCTGTAATTTTAGGCGGGTAAGAAAGTTTCAAGGGACTATTGTATTTAAGATAATTCGTGTATCGTCTTGAAGGAATAATCGTTATTATAATTAAAAATATATGAAAATGTTAACTTGATTAATTCCTAGCGTACCTCCCATGTATAATTTTTACTCCTTACTGATTAAAATAAGTTATATGATAGTAACATTCACTAATGTAAGCGAACATTCTAGGTACGATATATTCTTTATTATGTTGTGATCCGTTAAACAATTTCCAGGGCCTCCAATTATTGGCAACCAATTATACGTTTCTCTTGTTTTTTGTCACATTTTTCATGCAAAATAGGCGCTTCAGTATAATAAATAACAAGGCACAAACTGATTAGTCCAGAAAACAATACTATAGAAGAACATAAATATTTGAGAATCATAGAAAGAGGTACTTCGCACATTATACAGACCAAATAGAATTATGTTCGAATTATAACGTACCTTTAATTTTCCTTTTGAATTATTAAAATGTTGGTTTGTAATAACAAAACTTAATTCCAGTATGGTTGTATCTTGTGTTGAATTTTGTAGTTGTTTCAATGAACTAAAATTTTTTACTAGAAATGGTGATGCCTATGAAAAAACGAAAAATTCAAATTAATAATTATTTATATTAGGAAATTGTAATTCTATTCTAATTGTCCTTAAAATAATGAACAGAATTTTGGCCGTTGCCGTTCTCTAGCAAAATTAAATAAGATCTGTGTCTCGTTCACAACAAAGTATTTTTGTTTGGCCAATAGAATAGATATTTTCGGTTATATAAACAGAAATATGATTTTAAAATGCATTTAAATTGCCAAGGCACTGTCAAAGCAATTTGATTGCCACTTTTTTGACATAGTAGTTTCAACCATTATTTTAGCCATAATTTTAGTATAATTATTAAAATGTCAAGATTTTGAAACTAAATGTATATTTTCTTACCAGGAAACCATTATTTATTTGTGCTCAATTGAGAATTGGATAAAATCAGCACATAAATGGTCCTTGATATTTTAGGAATAATTTTTATAAAATGCAGTATTTTGTTACAGAATTTTAAACAGAAAGAGGAGTCAAGCTGTAATAGAATTCAAGATAATTATGTTGCATTTTTTTTTTCGGTTTTTAAAAGGGAATCTCTTCAAGAGGTAATAACAAATAAAATGAAATTGGAAATATCAAATTAAATTTAAAATAAAATTAATCTAAAATCGAAATTTACATTCCATTTTCATGAAGAGCTTTTGCAATTTGCAATTTGCATTATTTACATTAGATTGATATGCAGTTTTTCAATGTCTATATTTTTATAATTTAAAGAATTAATCATTGCTCAAAACCATAAATTCTTTTATCAATAAATTTAATCTGCAAAACTTATTTCAGTGCATTTTCCTATTAATGTTTTTTTTACTTATTTATTTATTTGAATTTATTCCTGGATTTCCTTTAAAAGTGTGAGACATACCATAGTGCCGCAACGATATGGCAAATACTCATAGCTATTAACATTTCAAAATTCAATTTTGAAATTTCTTTGTAGATAAATAAATATAATGATTCTTTAGGGATGAAAAATGAGATATATAACGTTCCTATTTCTTCTAGTTGAGTGTCTTTCAAATTCTAGAAGTATTCCATACATTATGAAACTATTGATTCTGGTGATCTGGTGATAAATGAGATTAAATTATTGCCACAAAGTAATGCTGTCGGCAAGGACTTGCAACTGTTGACAGTTGGGGAATACATAATAAATGTAAATGCTCAGTTGTTAAGTGAACAATTGTCAGGGTGCATCAAAAATAACTATGGAGATGTTACTGCAGAATTTCGTAATCAAACCAACAAGAAGGTTGCATCAATATCTGGATGCAGTCGTGGCGTCATTTGGAGAAACAAGTTATAGAACATGTATAACACATATTTTACAATTCTGCAGTGGAAATCCGCAGTGATACGTCCAGAACTAAACAACTTATGTGGACAACAGAAATGAACATCATACGTATTATCACCTGTCATTCACGACAGAGATAGAATCAGAAGTGATGATATCCTAGATGTATGTCAAATTCAAGACAAAGTAAAATGAACAAGAAACAGTTGATATGATGATACTAATATGATTCCATTAAATTATTTATTTACCTCAATATTCTGGAAACTTGTATTCAAACTACAAATAGTAACTATTATTTGTAATCATATGTGCCTACATGCCATTGCCGTATACATTATTCACGTAATACTAAAATTTATTTCTTAAATTAGGGAAACAAAATTTAATTTCTTTCCCTTCTGAACAGGTGTAGAAAAAAAAAAAAAACTTTTTTCGTCACTTACTGAAAAGCACTCTAGATATGAAATCAAACATTAATTCCCTTCAGCAATTCGGAATGTATAATACAATTCCAGAACCTATCGACATAGTACGGAGTACTTGATAAAATTGGTTTACCACATTTTATGGACATGTTGAAAAAGAGGTAATTAAATTGATGTTGCTTAACATAAAAGGAAAAGGAAAAAAAAAATTAATGAAAACCCGAATAAGGTTAGACTTGTATAGTACCGTTCCTATTATATCCTGTTCAATTCCATACATTTCGTTCTATTTTTAGGCATATCTTATGTTGTTATTTGAAATGGAATAGAAATGTCGAGAAAATATTACTTTACTTTGTTATGATATACATTTTCTAGACTTTTAGATCTGATTAAATTCAATTTTTTCGATAATAAAAAAATCTATTAAATTTTTTTTTAATTTAACATTTAACAATGTTGAACTCTGTGCCAATAATTGATGTAACAAATAAAAGATTAAAATGCATACAAACAAATTTAAAACGCGACATAGAAACTTAAAACTTGGATTAAGTTTTGAAAATCATTGAAAAATATCACCACAGCACCTACAATTCACATCACATCTTAACACTGGTAGCTGACACCTCGACGACAGTTCTTCGTCACGTTTATTGCGGTCGTCTTATATTAAGCTGTATGTATCTGCTAATTACATTATGTACGTCTAATAATTGTGTCAATCGCTCCAAGATACGAAAATCACCAAAAATTTTCATTTTATGATTATAGTTTTTACATCGTTGCAGCTATACAATAGTACCGATATTGTCTTAGATATATGCAATTTTATGTTCATGAGAAACTTGTGTGGAATACTACTACGGGGATATGATACCCCGTAGTAGTATTTCGATCACCTGCCATGCTTTTTACGTCAGCCAACATCTTTTTAATACCACTACCAATTGTTGACTTCTCGACGACCTGTCTCGAATGGCGTTGTTGTTTTTCAATTTTCTCTGATCCAATCATTGGGTTATGATCAAAGTAAACTCTGAACCGCATGATATCAGTTGAGGTCTAACCGGTCGACTTGAAGACCTAGACATCGCGGACGCATTTTTTTGTTATCGTAAGCTGAATTGGATATGAGGGTGAAATTAGAACGACTTGTGAAATGCTGTTCAAAATTCTATCTAAAGATCAGAGCTTCAAAGACGAAACTAATAAAGATTAGTATAATGTTCACTAGCGGTCGATGGCAAAGAAATAGATGAAATAGAGGACTTCCAATATTTGGAAAGTTTTTTGACAATTAATGGTGGTACTGAAATAGATGTAAAGTTACGAATACAAAAGACTCGACAAATGTTTGGTATGCTGAAAAGAGTTGAAATTTAAAAAAATCTAAGGTTACGCATCTTTAAAACTAATTATTTATCAGTACTATAACTATTCTATGGCTGCGAAAATTCGAAAGTGACAAATAATATCGTATCACAAATTCAAGTTTTCGTCAATAGGTGCTTCCGGCGCATATTAAAAGTTTGCTGGACAAATTACAATATCTGGAGGCGATGAACAAAAAATTTTCAACTGAAGAAAGTAAAGAATTAATTTGACCATAGACTGAAACGAGCGGTCGGTGACATTGTAAAATACGCACTTTACTCTCAGGGTAATAAATGACGCAAAAAACAATGTGGCGAAGAACCGTCATTAAGAATGCTAGGATCAGTAAAAGGGTATGGAGCGAAATTAGGATACTTGCCACAGATCGTGGACAATGGTGGTTGTTCGTTGACGACCTGTTACAACACTATATGTATTTTATATTAATTTTCCAATTAATTAACATTTCAAGATTTTTGCTAGATAATGAATTTCATATAAGAATTTGTATTAATGTTACACGGTATAGTCAGCAATACACTTCAATTATACTGTCACATTATACAGTGCATTGCTACCCTTACATTATAAATACCTCTTGCAATTTTCAATAAAGGAAACGAAAACAATGCCGAATCTAATCATGAACACAAACAATTAGTTGTTATTAAACATTCCGATCATTGAGGTAGTATCTTATGAATTAACACTGAAAATATTTATATTTCATATAATGCAAACGTTATACGTAAAATATAACTGAACACTTAAAATACTCAAGTACATGGATGTAAATTGAAATCCCTATGAAATCAAATATGATGATGAATTTGAAGTACCTCTGAGTATGTATGACAATAAATTATTAAATGCAATCTCACATTATCTATATATAAACGTACACATTTCTGGATGTAGTTTTTAGCCATATAACTGGTACTTTAATTGAGAAATTCTTCAACCAACAAAATGAACCGGATAAGGTTAATACTGATATGATAAATTGCTCATCAGGTGATGATTGCCATATACTCGTTGTCGAGAATTTCAAAGAATAACATTGTAATACTTGCAGTGTTTTAAGAACTATTTGACGACAGAACTTATTTTTGGCATAATTTAATAAAAATCATTCATCTCAAATTGTATGATTATTAATATGAAACCAATCTGAGCTCATATATAAGTAGAAAAAGTTTACTAAATTTCATCATGGTGCCCCTAGGAGCCATTCAAATTTAATTTATTCAACCGAAAAATTCTGATAATTTTGTTGATTATCATCATTAGCTTAATGTGTGACGACGTCACATAATTTGGTTCTAAATAAATGGATGGGAGAATTGACGATTTTGACAAATACAAAGCTGGACATACGTAAGGACAGACAATTGTTTTAATTTTTTTTTCTAAAAGTTCCTAACGCATATTTTCCATGTGTAGTTGAATACAAATATTTAAGTTGAATATTTAAAATTATATTAAAACTAAACTTACAATCACATCATTTATTGTCCATGTCAAATTGGCAGCTGGTTTTGAATAATAGGAAGTACAATTTCCCTGCAATGTATCACCTTGTCGATAACGTGGATGTATTCCTGTTACAATTGGCTTTTGTTCCGGTAATTCTATAAATTTTTTAATGTTAAAATGAACTATTAAAATCGATTTTTATATAATTAATGAGTATAGGCAGTATAGAACATGACCAATGATTATTTAACATTATGTATAAAGATATTCATGTGATAGAACTATAATTCCTTAAAGTATTATACACTTACCAACAATTTCCATTTCGCCGGAAACAATCTCAGTATGAAATGTTGGTGCATCGGCTGAAACCTCACAACTAAATTTTCCAGATATATTTGGTTCAACTGCAGTTAATAATACATGACTTTCATTTGAATGTACGCGCTATAAATGTAATAAATTATAAATTATATATGTTAATTATAAAGATTAACTTGGCATTCATATAGTCACTTATATTCTAAGCAATATAAACCATTTACATATAAATGAATATATAACAATATTCATGTAAGTTCATATCACTATAGAAACTATAGAAAACTAATATAACTCACATTACATATTTTGGGTACGTTGAATAGATGAGAGCTTTTCTTGGCACATCCCAGTGCATTTTAATAGCATTTCATCTAATTAACCATCACACCGAAATTATTCACGATTTCCAGCCATTACATTCACTTCACATCTTACCACTCTTTAATTACTGTAATAAATCACATTATTTTTGGTCAACTAGGTCTTGTAACTTGATGATTCCAATAAAGCGCAGTTGTTTTGGTATTATCGACCGGAGAACTCAGTGTATGGCTGATACAAGTCCATTTTAATAATTTTGTTTATCGTGACAAAATTCGATATTCTTCACAAAACGTAATATTGTATTTAGTCAAAAGATTCCGGTACCTATTGACAAAAAATTGTCAACGTGATTATGTAAAATTTACTATATCATTACTAGCACACCGCATTAAGCATTCCGACCACCAGCTACGCCCTACGTCACCATACATTTTTTAAAGCACCACTATATCTACTCAAATAACTCACCAAATTTCGAACTTTGTACATTTGTGAATCATCATTTTTTAAATTTTCAACTAACCTATGTGGTCATATACGTTACTGGTCATTTCATTTTCAGAAGCAAAAATTACGATTTCTACGTCGATTGGTTAAACCACATCTAATACTATGTTATCCAATTTTGTCACAACCCAATCTAAGACTAGTAGATATAGGATTGGTGATAAAATACATTCCTGTTTAATACCTGAATTTCATCTACATTATCCTATTATCCATGGATATAATTATCTGATTTATGAATAAATGATATTTTATTCCATTTTTAGCTAACCCAAGCAATTTTTGTGTTTTATGCCTAGAGTAAAGTTGTAGAAATAGCACAATTGTGACCTGTAATATTATGACAGCAATTTTACCGTTAACTAGCATCCCATTTTTTAATAGTCGATTTGACAGTGTATTTGGCTATTTCGCAGAATGGTTCAGGTCCAGTAAATGTTAACGATGAGCCCAACCTGACAAACTTATATACCTTCTCGTTTCCTTCGGTTCCTTTAGATGACAATGTATCTTGCATGGAACTCAATAGCATTTCAAATGACTGTGTCGTCTCTGTTCGCACTACAGAACTAATATCCTTTCCATTAATTGAATAGGAAACATTCTTAACGTTAATGTAACATACTGTATTTACTATATTATATTATTATAATTTGAAAGTTTATTTATGTATCTTCTTTTCCGGTTGAAAATAAACCTAATGAATATAAAAATATTTCAATTGAAATCGATCAAAACTCATTTGATATTCAGCACACAAATATTCGCCATAATATGGTTTTCGATTTGCATAAAAATGAATTCGGTTTAACAATCGTATCACTTCATTTTTACAAATATATTTTCAAAAACCAATATCCGGTATTTTACTTCACAGAATAAACATACATATACAATACATCTATTGGATGTCTATAAATAAGTAAACAAAAAAAAAAGGATATTTTTTTATTAATATCGTCCTAATGAAATATTCATAAGAAAATTGGCACGAGACAGTATATAGCGGACTATGAACCGGTATTTGAAATTGCTAAAAATAAGACAGGCTTCAAAGGACACATATTATTAAAGTAAATTTGTTCAAAGACTATTGGGCTAGCAGACCTGAGTTAAAGCATTCAAAATTTACGATGGATGATCCGTCGCTTAAGAAATATAAAAAATTTCTTACACTTGTACCTAAAGAATTATGGAAACCATTAAGCTTATAGTTACGTGTAGTTGAACTGTAAGTGTGGGCGTTTTCAATGTACGTATTCTGAATACTTTCAATCTCTATTTGTACACATAATTATATAGTTGTCTGCTAACATTAAAATGTCAAATATATCGCAAAGGTTTACACTGCTTTTTTTTTTAAATTCCAAGTCATTTTTTAGGGATTGGAATTAAAATCAAAAATTTCATGCAACTAATGGGATATGATGTGTAGGGTTATTACGTAGACACCCGTGAATATTTGGATTTAAACTTCTGCGACCAGTACAATTTAAGGAAAGACATTTTCAGGAAGAAGGTTCCTAAAAAATCTGTATTTGGGAAGAAATAATATAGGTCTGGAATCATAATGGGGTCATTTCATTAAATTTTATTGTCTCATTTTTACCTTGGCATTTTTCTTATTTTTTAATTCAAACTGTTTAAACCTCTATGCAGTAATTAGTTTAGTTAGTGACTTATATGTTGTGTCCTATTGTTATATCACCCAAAAAAAAAAATTAGATTCAAATGGAAACTAGACAAAAACTAGAAGATTACAACAGAACAAAAATTAATTTATGCCGGCTTTACCAAACAACATCAGTCAATTACAACTCCTTGAAACAAGAATAAGTTGGTAAGAAAATGTCAATGTTAACAATTTAGCATAATACGAAAAAAGAGGCATTGATCAATAAATGCATCCAAACTGGATAACTTATTTCACTAATATTTATATACTTTTTTACATTTTACATTCGAAATGTGAATCTCATTATGTCAATATTTTATTCACAGGACGACACATTCACAAGTACTTGTCTTATTAAGTTCCTTGGCATGTTCCTTGATGACACTTATTATAAAAAGCGGATACCAGTCAGGACCATATTTTTTCTGTAACAAAATAAGTAGAAGTACAATAGCATTTGAGAAAAACGCTTGCACATCAACATTTGTATTAGCCTCTACAATTTTTCTCGCAGAACAAGACAAAATTTATAGTCAAATACAACACATCAATCGGTATCTTTTTCCTATCTCATACGCGTCATACGTCAACGACAGTTTATTGGTAATATGACCTATATATTATTGGATAAGGCAGCACGCCATAATTGACATATTCTGTCGGCTTGTGTCTTCGGTGGTAGTGCTGGCAACTTGAGCTGTTGGATGTAACTCAATAGATCCATTCATCACTTCATTAATATAACATATTAGTTAAATCCATCGTTAATGTATGTCATAAAATGAAGATAATTTATTTTAAATTCTCATTGATTCCATAAATTATTTTCATTTAATTAATATTTTCTGTAATACGAAGCACAAAGATATTATGTTACACATATTATATAACATAATATAGACTATTCCCCATATATAAACGTACCAGTATAATAGAGTGCATTATTATGACACTCCAACACCTTATATAATAATAGTAATAATAATAATGATATCCTTGTTTGTAACTTACCTCTACTATAATCCCTGATTGTGGAAATGTTTTCATGGCAGGATTTTCCTTTGGGGTATATCGATAAAATTCTCTACGACCCTTATACCATTTAACTGAATACAATGTATCTCCTTCCAGATCATAGTTACAAATTAGATGTGCATTGTCGCCTTTCCTTACAGCGGTCGGTACCGTAACACGAACATCACGTAATCCAAATGATATATCTGAAAATGTTGCAGATAATTAGTATTTATGCTGTTAAAATGGGGTTAAATGTTTCAAATTTATTATTTTAGATTTTATTATAGGGCAAGTTATATATGAGTATATAGCACATATATATATATAAATATATATAGGATTTAGTCTACAAGTAATAAGGGCGGAAAATAAAACTGAAATTGTAGTGTTGTGTAACTAAAATTACAGTCTATAATAAGTGCTTAAAGTAAGAATTTATTAGGTTATGTATTCCTGGTGAATAACTAATTATGATTATTATTCCCTAACGAATTATTTCAAGTAAAGGATTTTAGTAACATTAAGGAAGTCATTTATTTGAAAATTTATTTCCAATTAATAAAATAAGAATTAATTTCTATAGAAATATGGTAGATATTTCGATTTCAGAAATAATGCTTAAACTACAGATGTTGAAATATATGGAAGCATTTCAAGAAATTCAAACGATATTCACCGAATACACAACTTTAATGAACTAGTCACAGGATGCAACATAATTTCGGAAAAATATGCAAGAAACGCATATATATGCTTATTATTATGAACGGATTTTGTTGTCAAGATCCTATAACCTTCCTCCAAAATCTAATTCGCAAAGATATCCTAAAGACGATATCATCTCAAATTGTTAGTGAAGAAAGTCAATCGTTTACATCCCATTTATACGGATGTGTATACATATCTGATTGTTTTAGCTAGTATTTCTATATATTTTCATCTTCACCTTCACTCCACTGAACAGCGTGTACAGTTGCTTTACTTTCTCAGAATTTCG
>JANSTX010001487.1:10177-22687 GCA_027564355.1 Penthetria funebris
GTATTTCTATATATTTTCATCTTCACCTTCACTCCACTGAACAGCGTGTACAGTTGCTTTACTTTCTCAGAATTTCGCGCAGCTCAAAAAGTTCGAACTTCTATCTCATAAATTTCCATATTACCTGGTCCAATTCCGTCGGTTCAGTCATAAATACCATAAATATGAATATTCGTTATTTGCATAATGTGTGATGTTTTTCATACTGAGAAGAGAATTTTCTTAAAAGCTAGGATATTCGGAAAAATTATTACAAAGTTATTTTTGTAGTTCAATGAGAAATCATCAAACTGAATTGTGATTCATTGAAGGGGCAAATTATGTATGTTATTGTAGTTGAGTATGTCTAAAATCAATGCGACTATTTATTCAAAGCATTAAGTGTAATGCAGGTATTCCTAATATAATCAATTATGTGAAGAAAATATTAATTTGGTGACATAATTAACTCATTTATATAGAATAATAGTGTCAATGTCAATACACTACAGTCAACAATTACAGCATACTCAAATAATTTGGTCTAGTTTTCTTATGAAAAAAACATGATAGAAAAACAAGTATTTTGCAACTTCAGCAAAATCTAGAATTTGGTAAAAATAAATTTGGTAATCTAACCACTCTATTACCAGCTATAGAATATTCAATATCCCAAATTGTTGTATAAATTTAATATTTACCATAGAAACAACATACAAAGTTGCATACTTTCCTATGGAATGGAAATTCCATTTTCCATGTTGTGATTACATATATAGACAGTTAGACATATAACATATATATAAGTACGATGTATACGAATACGAGTATGTTTGGAAAATTAAATGAAAACTTTCTCAAATTTTATGTGTCGACAACAATAAAGACATACTGTAACAATGTCTAGATTATATCCCCTATATATGTTTTATAAGGGCTTCTTCATCTATTGTTTTTCTTAGCACATTTCTTACTTGTTGACTACACCTAGCATACTACATAGCATTATACACTAATTTGAACTATAACTATACACAGTCTTCCATATATACACCATATACTTATGTGACGACTAAAGCTAATTATTAATTTGACCTTTTATTTTCTGGCCAGATTATATCAGCCCAATTTGAACTATGTACTTAGTTTTTCTGTATAGAATATATAAGATAATACATTTTGGCAATTAATGTCGGAAAACTTTCCTCTTTTAAGTTAATTATACATTTTTAGAAAATTTTATGGAGACGAAAATGAATAGAATGGATTTAAACAAAAAAAAAAAAAAAAAAAAAACCCAAAAATTACTTAACAGGAAGCATACGACTTTATTAATTAAGAAGAAAAAGTAGCTATCAACAGTAATTAATCAAAAAAACATGAATGTTAACTTTTATTAATGTCATTTGATTGATTAAATTTTAAGATTGTAAATTAAAGCAATATATCAACATCATTATTTTAAAATTAACTCCATAAAGGAACAAAAGGATTCAACAAAAATTGTCATTGTTTTACTCGACACCATACAATTAGAATATTATAATGTGCTTCGCTAATTGTTAACTGATTTTTTTTAAACAACACCCCGAATATACACTTTATAAACTGTAGTGTCATAAATTTTAAAGATCAGAAATTCAATTAAAGACATAACAACAAAAAGGAGAGTTATTCGACGTATTGAGATTTAAATTTTTTTTAAATAATATCCCTAATAGACAAGGAACACGTTTCAATCAATTTTAATTTTAAATGTAATCATAACCTTGATCTTAAAACAATTCCCTACCACTGGTATCATACTATATAATGACTGTGCATTGCCACTTTGATCTTGGAATACCGAGTTTACTACAATTACCCAGGTATCAGGAAATTATACTCGCTAAAATGCTAACTGAGGATGAAAGATGCAGTCAGTTGTAGTGCATATTTTACGCATATCAAAAATATTTCTGAACAATGATTACCAATACAATGATGCCACTTTAATGTCACTTTACCCAGTCTACAATATTTTACATTTTATCTAAATTTATGGGATTTGCTTTAATTTATGACAGCAGATAATTTGAAGAAGAGCAGAAACAGAAGTGGTGATAAAATACTTTTTCTGAATGTACAATAAAAATATAAATGTTTCACAATGCAAATCCTTTAGATTGTGAATCACACGATATTGATCACGAATCATATTCATCAATTTAGACCATATTATATAACGTTATAGTATTTCCAACATCAATTCCCGATCAATATCGTGATTCGAGTAACCAGTGACAACGTATGAAGATAAAAATGGGTTGAGCAATCTCGATGATAGACGGCCATTCGTCACCAATAATCATCAATAATATGGTCCAATGGAGTCTTTATTTGTAAAGATTTTTTTTTGTTAAATTTTGTATACGCTTCAACATTTAGATACTCTCTTCGTCAGAACAGAGTATCAACAACATTCAAAACATATACTAAATAAAAAATGTGTGTTAAGATATGTTAGTTGTACGAGCTAAAAAGAATGAGAATTTAATTTTATCACTACTTAGAGCTGTATTTCCAAATCCAATTTTTTGTCTGTCGTTGATCAATTACACCAGCAGAATCTGCTTGATGATCTTTAACATCATCATTAAATTGAATTCGACGTTAAGATTTAAGGTACTTTCCAATTATTAGTGACGCAGATATCGTGTAAACTTTTTGAATTTACAAAGTTTTTCAATATTCTACAATTATTGAGTCATCCATACCTTTGTCCCGTTGCAATACGAAATTCCCAGATTTTTCAGAACCATTTCATTGCTGTTGTTAGTTTCACATGGCATAGCCCATACATTTATTACTTTCAAAGCAAATAAAAATGAGAACGTTTTCACCAATTTGTCTCCAATGTTAATACATGCTAAGCGATTCACTAAATTACACATTTCATTTCATACTCACGAAGCTAAATAATATGTGTTTAGCAGTTTTTTTAAACCTTTATCTATCCAAACCCATTAACAAATAAATATCGCGATTATTCGATATGATATCAGATTTCTGTTGATAAGACAATTTGCGACCCAAACGGCATTAATTATTCATTTCATGTTCCATTTTCGCATATTCTCGTAAGCTAAATGTTGTCAGCGCATTACAATGTGATCTGATGACATTTGTTTACTAACTGTCTATAGGTCAGTGGAATTGGAGAATATAGTTCCTAATTTAGTGCCCAATTTCTCAGCATCGCCTGTGTAATTAATAATTTGAATTTGATAATAGTACATTACAAACGGTAAATACAAACCACTTTTTTGATTGAACCTAACTCATACCATTTGATTAGTAATACGAAAAAACGAAGATCGATGGCGGTGCAAAGAATAATTTACTTTTACGATGTTCATTTTAATAAATTTAAGCACAAGTTTCTGTAATGTGTAAGGTTAGATCTGTGAAGTATTAATAGTAACTTCATATAGTTGTCCATATTTTAGATGCAATTAACCGAACGTCTGTGTCCTTTCGCAGCAGAATTAACTGAAACTTCAGATAGATATGAAACGGAACGGAAACGATAGTATATATCTAGAATATTAAAGAATGCTTATAATTATATTTACAGAAATTATTGTCGTTAATAATCTTTACAAATAATTAACTTTAGGCTGTTCAATTTCTCCGTTTACGAGTACTTCATTATTCCTTTCTCAAATCCTGATGTCTGCAATTATTCAGCACTAATATAATTAATTGCACAATAAATTTTCACAATTATCATAATTACCTTCATAAATTTAATTAATTTAGTCATTATTTTAGTGAGATCCCCATTGCAACCGAAAGATTTTATTAACATTATTGTTTCTTTTTTTATTCCTTTACTCGTACCTATATATATATATATATTTATTTGAGTACATAATAAAATAATATAGATTCGATCCCTATATAATAATTCTTAATTCCATTCCTTGATAGCATCGCGACGTTTGTATATTGGTGACGCCAATCCCTTTCTTGTTAAAGATTTTCCGAAACCATAATAAAATGGTCCAAATATCAAAAACTATAGAGTAAAATAACAGAAAAACAAACATGATAGAGGGTTGAAATAATACAAACCTCCCGATTCATTCGTTTTACAACCAGTATCATAATCCTATATTATTATTGTACGAGTACGAGTATATAGGACGAGTATTATATTTATATAAAATATTGTAAAGGGAATATAGAAGAAAATTGGAATGAAATGAACACCAGGATTTTATACACACATAGCATTTTGTAATGCTATTATTTGTTTTTTAAAACTCTTCTGTGTATACCCTTAAATAGTCTTAAATATTAGTAATGTATGGTAATTGGTTTAGGTTGTAAAATGAATTGAGAACTAATAAAGTGAATTTGATTATGGTATGAATGTTTGTGAACAATAAGAAAAGAAGTAGTAAAAAGTGAACATTAAAATTAATTCAAATTTAACATTAAAATTGGTCAATATGTGATTTATACCAAGTATATATGGAAAATTTACCCTTATAGACTAAAGTTCAGAAAAACAACATAAATTATGGTAAATGTTGTAAATCCAGACCGAAGTAATTGGTAAACAAAATACAAATTTTCACAAGAGAAGAAAAAGACCAAGTATGATGTTCAGGACTAATAAATAACAAATTTAATTCTAATCGCTGACCAGCATCCCACAAAACTCGTTAGACATAACAATTTTTACAAAATCAGTTCTCAAAGTTTTTTCCTTCACAAAACTTTAATCCAATGAACCGCGTTAATAACTAAGGTTTAGCTCACATATTACTCTATCAGCATTCAGACTACATGTCATGAATTGTGAAATATTGTGATATAAAGTTACCGATGATACCAAAAGTAAAGGTAAATATGAATTTTCAAAGATTATATTATATTCAATAAAATTGGCGAAAATTCTGATTATTGATCTAACAAAAACTGATTTTGAAATGCATGAACCCATTATTTTATGTAGACACCACAAACTAAGTACGAAAAAGAGTTATTTTTGTTTTAAGACAACGATCTGCAAATCCGTCCCGTATACATGACGTTAAACTACACTTCAGTAGCAAATTTTAATCAATCACATACGGATGACAAGAGCTGTACCCTAAGTTCAACAAACTTGCACCATATTTCAAATTAAATGTTCTCAGTTTTGGTCAATAAATTTTCTCGAAATTTAAGTTTACATTTATTTTATCAGAATTCCAGACGTAATCCTCTTATATTATTGAATACATTAGAACACATCAATTATTTGTAAAATTCCATTTAGTTTTTTTTTTCACTCAAAACTGGTCAATTTTTGATTTTTTTTTTTTTTTTATCCATCCTTAGAAACGTCGACTATCAATCAATAATTTACCACATGTAACTACAAATTCTGTAGAAATTTGCTATATAAAATATTTATCAGAATCTGCTATGAAAATGGCAATTCTTTAAAAAAAAAATTTAAAATAAGTAAAACAAAACCGTTGAAGGGTATAATTCAATGATGAATAAATTGAAATAGTTTCAGTTCAAATTCTTTAAATATCCATCTACTAGTGAATTTTCCTTTACCAAATAACATTAACCCATTGCTGGTACGAGTTAGGAATTTTGAAGAAAAAAATAACCTCATGATTTTCTTTCTGTAAAACCTAAACTGAATTACTAAATATTAGTAATTTTTTTTTGTTTTGTATATTTTTTGAAATTCTGTACTTCTTGCAAGGGTATTTTCTGGCGTACAAGGAAATTAAATGAACATTATCATTAAGCCTTTTACAAATAGGTTTCGGCCGCCCTTTTTCAGCTTCACTGATTTATAGAGTAAAAGAACAGAAAAGAACCCAACAAGAAGAAGAAAAAGAAAAAAAAAAAAGGTTATTAGCGCTTGTTTGTGATATGAATCTATATGATGATGGTAAACGTATAAACAAGGGCTGCTATATTTGGTTTCGGTAACATTGTAACAATCACAATGTACATAAGTATTGTAGGCGGATATGACTTGTCTTATTAAATGTTGAATTATTCCCTTTTTTTTCTTTTTTTTGTTGCCGGTTTATTCTATTTTTATATCGTTTCATATAAATCACGGTCATATAATATTTAGTAATACATTTTTCTATATATAAACATTTAATAATCTAACCTAATCTAACATGAAAATCATAAGATTTATTCACGAAGAAATGGTATGCCTTTTGTTCAGTTGTGCGGACATCTAGTGCGAGATGTATAGTCTAATTTGAAATATGTAGCTGATAATGTCTGAGTTGTTAAAATAAATTCGCTTCTAATCATATGTATAGCATATATACGTGAATGTAAATGTTTTATTAGTTTCCCGATTCTTTATTTTTTTTTTATTGGATTCATACTTAGACTGAACAAAGATTGAATTGATTAATGAAACTGAAATATTTACTTCAAATTAATGGCATTTTCAATTAGCCTAGTAGACTAACGTCGCATGAAAATTTATAAAACAAATCATGTCAGTTGAAGACTAATCAATCGACCACAAACATCTTAGTGCATGGACTTAAGCAAATTTTAATTTCTTGATCCGATAATCATATATGTACATTGTGTTCAATAATATTCACCAAATTGTAATTTAATATCGTATTTGGCCAGCCGAATTTTATATGAGTCTAAGGCTGACGAAAAAATTAATTTCGTGATCTGATGATATTAATCATGTATCAAATTTCGCAGCTGTATAACAATTATTTTGACGGCTTGTGCATCATATACGTGCATTGTCCAGCAGTATGATGTTATTTTCCTGGTACATATGTAAATAAAATTAATATATAATTGAAATTTAGCAACTTGAAAATATACAATCATTTATAAGTAATAGATGAGATTTCTAAGAATATTTTCAGATCACTTCACGCGCAATGGTCTCGATAAAAACACCTCAATCATTCTTTAATGACATATGCATTTGCGTTCTGGTGTGCGATATTCTCAAATTAAATGGAAAGAATTCAAAATTCTGGAACGCAAAGTTTTTGGATTATTAACGGGTGCCAGGACACGTATTTGTGAAAACGGGGGAAGATAATCACTTTAAATGCAAAACACTTAAAGTAATTGTACAACATCAGTTCAGAATTAAATTCTAGTAATCGGACAGAATAGGCTGATTATAGAGCTAATACATTTTACAAAAACAAGCCGGCAAGTATTATCAACGATGTCATCAAGTAGTCGGATTAGATAACTTATAATATGCTGTTTTCTATTTTACACCAGAATGTACATAAAAAATATGAACATACTTTTTACAATAGAATACATTGCAAATTACAATATAAAAGACAAATCATGCCAATTAATTTTTAAGTATGTGAAATTGTGTGGAACCTTTAATGATCTGCCGAAGTCTGTCATATGGTCGCCAAAGTCTGCCATATGTTCAACAATTTAACTGAATCATTTGAAAATTACCAACATATACTACTCTTAAATTTTGCCCTAAATTATTCGCATCAGATGTTATAGTTTCAAATCGAAATGTGATTACGCTATACAGAAACACACTTAGTAAAATATACAAAGAAAAATGCGGTAGATCAATCTCAGTTTTTATAGTAATAATATTGAATTTGTTCAGTGTATCACCGAGAGCTTGATAGTTCCAAGCATTGTCGATGAATTATGGTCAATTTTTTAAGCTAAAATTTCTATCGTGTTCAAATTAAATTCAAATCAATTTTGTTGGCAAATTAATTCAATGTAATTTTTCTAAGGTCAGACTTTGGAAAAAAATTAACCCCTTGAAAATTTGTTCATGTATGCATAAACTCATTGGTGACAATTTGAATTGATTGACTAACACCTTGCGAGATGTATCATTTTCTCAATCTTTACATCACATAGATGCATAGTATATGACACTTTACAATATTCAATATTCGTTTCTAATATACAAAAGAATCGTTTACTATCAACCACAAAATAAGTACATAATTTCAGATTTTAGCTCATTGCAAATTGCAAACCCCAAAATTATTCAGAAAACAACAAAACTACTATAATGGTGTAAAGTGTTACTTATCAATTTAAACTTTTAGGGTATTAATTTAAAATACCTTGCTATCGATGCAAAATAAATAAAATTACTGTATTTTGTTATTCAGCACCTGAGCCCGTCTATAATATATGGAGTATTACATTATTAAAATAAATGCCAGCTTTTACAAAATCGAAAATTATAAATTTGAAAAGTTCTCATTTTCATTTGGGTTCATTTATTTCAAATTTAATACTTACTATACACGTCGTATGTGTATTTCATATGTTATATATGGGTACCTTCTTAAAATATGTTATAGAAATAGATAGTAATAGACAAAAGTGTATATGACGATATATTGTATATAAATGGGGATGGTATTTATATCCTAACTCTATGTTTTAAAATAGGGTTAAAAGTTGTAATTGAATTTCCTAGACACTTTGGTCACAAAATATTGTATATCGTATCTTGTACAAATAATAATATATATATTAGTTTTAAAATATACTTCATGTTATTTGTGTTGTACGACTAAATGCACAGAGTATATAGATAGATGTAAAGGGGTTTTCTCGTATAGGTAAGCCATAGGGCTTACTTTAGTTTGACAACTTTATCTTATAGCTTTGTACCAATACTTTATATACTGTATATGTATAACTTCATTCTAATAACCTCATATATAAGTAGAATTTACTTTTGTACATAAATGTTAAATCATATGTTTAAAATTAGGTACATGGTTTTCTATAATATAGATTGTTATAATATACTCGTATAGTCAGCCGGTATTACATAATGGCTTTCCAAAAAGGTTATATATAAGATTTAAATTCTCAACCAATAATTTAATATTTCATATATTTCGAATACCTTTATTTATTCATGAAATGCAATTTTAATACATTTATATGTATATACTAAGTATTATATTACATGCATATACCCTGGCGCTGGCATATACACCTATCTTGACTATTTATACACCCTTAATTAGATACATCTAAATATTTGCTATTAATGGATTAGAAATAATTTTCTCTAAGGTTGTTCTATAATTTAAGTTTAAATATTCCTCTAGTATTTTACATACAAAGTTATATAACTAAAAGGAACTTCTTTATATATAATAATAATAAATAACTTAATTCTACTAAATACAAAATTTATGAATTGATCTAGTTTATGCCAATGGAATATATAGCCGGATATATCTGTACTACACAACTTATATCATAATATTAAAGTTAGCTAATTAATTTATAATGTGATTTAAATTTAATTTTACAAAATTTCGTACATTTATATTTGTTTATAAATTTATTGAAAAATTCAAGAATTTAGTTTTATTAATTATTCAATTTATCTTAATTGATATCATATGTCTTCTATTAGAATGTATCTGCCGCGATCGATTTATACAGGACTAAACACTAATTTTATCTCATTCGCTGGTCACACATTCAAAAGATAATATGCATATATAACTGGAATATTAAGGGCAACATTGACCATTAAAATTTAACTTAAGTGCATTAGTTTAGTACTAATGAAATTTTAAAATGCATACTTTTTGAATAATTTCACTAATCCACAATACCAAATTTTGAGAAAAAATACTTAGAACATTGCCTTCTTAACTGCAGAGATAATTAAATACTACCAAATATACAGATAGTACAAATCCATATTACCTAGACCATCTATTATGAAACTAGATCATAGACTGTTAATAGCAAAAATGGTATTAACAGAAACAATAAAAAAAAAAACCATTGACATTGAAAAACCTAACGATCCCTCAGAGCGTGTAAACTTTCTTATTAGACGTTTAGTAAAATGTCAATAACTACAAAAGTTAAATTCAAAAAGAACAACAAAAATATGCAGAATATGTGTAAAGAACCCCTGTATAGGGTTCTGACAAAATTATGTGTTTTAAAAATATATCACAAGAATTTTTTTTGAAAGGACAAGTTATTTTGAATAATAACTATAACTTCTAACTAATTCTTCGGGGTTTTTCTAATTTTTTTCTACCCTTAATAATTTATTTAAAATATAATTTTTGACAGTTCTTTACACATATATTATGCATATTATTATTATTTTTTTTTTGTTTTAATTCAACTTTTGTAATTATTGACAAGGTAAACGGTAAGCAATACTAATAGAGTTTTTGTCTTGGGAACATACCCAATCGAACGTATATAGTCTACTATCACCAAGAGTACTCAACCAATGTTTACCTCCATGTGGTATAACCGGAAACTCGATCAAAGTAAATGATCGAATTGAAAGGCTAAAAAGAAAAATTCAATTGTATAACTGGATAATTATGATAAATCCCATATTTTCCAGTTGGCAAACTTTAATTATAGTTCTTTGAGTTTACATTTGATGTTACATGCATATTTGAAACGGTAAATTATACTAGTAATGCCGCCCTATGTGCCCTTGAGGTGTAAAAGTTTAGATGATGATGATGATGATGAGTGTGGGGGAGGGGGGGTAATAGTGATAATTCTGCATTTCAGCAAAAATACATTCAGAAACTGAAGAATCAATTCTGAATTAGGAAAAAGGTAAGAAAGAAGAAGAAGATGAAGAGGAAGAAAAAAGTGATTTTACACAATGAAATAGTAGGTTAAATATTTGAATAATTGATTAGAGTACTGTATAAAACAGCTATCTGGAGCTTGATAGCAAACAAGACACAAATACCTATATTTATAGCCACCACAATCACACACCCTTAAAATTGACATATACTTAAGATACGCGAGGTGTGAAAAAAATTTGACAAAATTGTTCATTGATATTTTATAATTATAAAACATGAATCTAATACGATCGTATGTTACACTGAACTGTCTATGGTATGCCTATTTTAGACATTTAAATACATCGTAATGTTTAAATAGTTTAATTTAAAACATGTGTTCATTTAGAGGCACTAAATTCAGATTTTCTTCGTAGTAAAATTAATGATCAATAAAATATTTTCAAACAGTTGTATCTTTAACCGATCTCGAGTTCTCGAGATATTTTGATTTTTTGATAAGAAAATACATTTCTGCTACAAATCGCATATACAAAATGTAGCAAATTTTCGCTAATCGAAATAAAATTTGCCATGGTAAAATGGCGAAAAATAGTATTATTATATTTTGAACTTCTGTATCAGGAGAAGATATTATTAGAACGTCATTTCGTCAAGTACCTAAGATATATTATGGAGAACTGCTATAGAATTATGGTTAATGACTCAACCATTAGAATCAGTGCAATGTTGGATTCTAAATAGATCATCCAAATAATTTCCTCATCATACATTAGTTTTGTATTAAAATAGATATTTTCTGATAGTCATCAAATGGTATAAATTCCGTTGATCACAACTACGAGTATATGCAATAATATACAGAGTGAGTGTAGTATCCATGGATTCATATGTTCGATTTATTTCTTTAATAAAAATAAAAACTCTGGTTTTTCTCTGCTGCTAAAAGAATTCAATTCATTTTTATTTCATTTTTGATAATAAAAAAAATTGTCAACTAAACAGTTTTAAATTATTGTACTGTGAAGGATTGAATGTAACAAACTTTAAGTTTGAATGGAAAAACAAGATGAAAAATTATGTTTTCACAATTTTCTTTCTTTTTTTTTTTACTATAAGTCTGACATTATTGTATTATAACCGAACAAATATAGAAATATCCTATATACTATTTTCCACATACTCGTATATTTTACTCGTAAATAGAACTTTGAGATTATGGTATGGAAAATAGCAAAAGTTGTAATATATACATAATACTATTCTATAGTTTGTTTGGTAGCACATTTTACATCATAAAATTATGGGATATATCAAGGGAAAAACACTGGCAAAAAAAAAGAAAAAAAAAAAAAAAACAAAAAACACGGATGTGGATGTCATTTACAACAGGAAACATAACAAAACAATATAATATATGATATACATGTACATTGAAAATTAGACATTCAGGAGTACATAAAATCAAAGTGTTCCTTCAGGACTCTTACTAGTATACAGCATCATTTCAAATTTACACTCATAATTAAGTTATTCCATATGCAATTAATCAATTATTTCTGACTATTTGACTATTTGACTATTTTATGTACAAGAAATAATAGCTTCCTATTCATTACAGGAGTAAATTATTTGAATACAAATTTCAAATAAGAACCCAAAATCCCAATTTGCCTCAAATTCACAAATGTACATTTTCCTACATTTATGAATTTGTATCAGGAATTCGTAATCTTTAGAAAATCTTTTTTAATTTAAAATGCAAATATCTAGTAAACGGTTAAAGATAGAGTTTTTGTGTCTGAGAAAGAAATATGAAGAAAATCGCTGCGCATCTTTGGCAATTAAAAGTGATGCTAAAATCTTAGTAATAGCGTGAGATTTTTTAATTTTACAGACTAGATATTGT
>JANSTX010001498.1:0-22683 GCA_027564355.1 Penthetria funebris
AAATATATATAAACCTAACTGAACATAAAAAACACATTATTCACGATATTGATACAATTCAGCCTTGAAACCTGGTTCAGACGAAGTAGACCGTGCACGGATCACATAAATACGTTAAGAATAATAAGCAAACACCATTATATATGAGGTACGACGAATAGAAACAAGTGTTCGGCGACTTTAAACATGTGTTCTAATACCGTCTAACCAACAACCAAATGTTTGTTAACACAGAGACGAACACGCATGTGAATCTGTAACGACTAGTGAGGAATAGATGCCGCATTGAAATCGACAATACAAAATTTCTGATTGCACATACAAATTTGTTATAGGTGTTCGGAATACTAAGTTAGTTATGACACAATCTAACATATTCACAAATTGCGTATTTAATTTTTCTTTTGACCAAATTACAATATCACTGAGGCACCCGGTTGATAATATTGCAATATTTACACTTGACGTGACTGGGTACTAGAAGATGTGGTCGACCAAAAATAACTTGATGCAGAACGGCTATTAAAGAAGCTAGTACCAATAAAGTCAAGGTGTAGAATTCGAAATGATATTGAATATTATTAAATTATATTAAGTTAAAGTGTCGAATGACGTAGTTGACTAATATTTAGAGTTAAATCCATATAGTCTTGTTAACAATTTCGAGACGTACTGTCCAAAGTAAATACACATATTATTTCGTAGTAGCTGGTGTACATCACACATACAGTACCAACTCATTTTGTTATGGTCATGTACATACTAGTAATATGATCACCGTTATACTATACTGCCAAAAGTCTTGAGAACTGAATCAGTTAACTGTGATAAAATTTTACTTATAAAAAAACATGCTTATCTCCGTACAATATATATATATAGATATATAGATAGAGATAAATATGCACATGTATTACTTTTCTTAATCCGCAATATTGAATAATCATCATCCTGACTAGTTACTTCATAGATTCATACTACGACAAAACAATTATAACTGTAAAAGCACAAAAATCAATATAAAATTCAACCGTCTGATTATTATCATCTTAACCAATACACCACATGGTTAAATAGAACGGCACTATGCTACATGTAGATTAGATTAGATTGTTTAGAGGGTTTACCGACTTTACATTCCAGCACTACTGCCACCCAAATGATATATTGTGGATGCTCTAATTTTCGTTAAGTCTACATCAGGTTCAGAACGCCAACTTCGAAATGTATACCCCCCCCCCAGTATCCTATTCTTATTTGATCAAGATAATCGCATTTACATAAAATATGCTCAGAAGTTTAATGTTCATTATTGCAATATATACAATCATCAGATTTACCAATTTCAAATAAATGGTGTTTCATACCACAGTGTCCTGTGTATATGCTGTATGTAATATTAAATGTAAACTACCTCGATCGGTACTGATATCGCGTACAATGGAGTTACCGAAAACCATCTATTCTATACTTGTTCATAATCTAAATTTTCCAGACATTTTAATTTGGTGTTATTTCAAATACTTAAGCTTAGTAACAATTATCGAATGTTAAGATTTTCTTTAAGCGAAAAAATTAAATTTAGACAAGTATAAAATTTTAAAATTAAGTTAATTACACGTCGTGTCACCGGTAAATCGCACACAATATAAAGTCAGAAATTATATGTGATCGAGACTAAAAAGATGGTGTTATTGTCGTGTTTGTCAAAAACGTCAGAACAACTGAAATATTCAAATTATCTGATTATATTTATAACTGATTTTAATTTCAATTATATTTACTTTCTTCGTACACATGTGAAGCTACATACATATTAGAAATGACAAGGTTACAGCCACCCTTTGTGCCCACCGTATGGTGAATAGGTTAAGATGATTACATACATAATTTAAATTCACGACGTTAAACAACATTTTATCATTTTTTTCCCAGAAAATTAGTATGGGCAAAATAGCATGTAGGAACTTCGATTTCTTTTTAATCAATAAGGATTTTTATGTCTAATGTTCTGAAGGAAGCAGTGGTATTGAATTGGCTACTATACATATCGTTATTTGGTCGACATGTCATAAATATTTATATTCCATTTAATATAAATACAGAAAAAAATAAGTGTTATTAACTTAGACGAACAGAACAGAATTGTATTTATAGATTTTTATTCATTGCCCATATTGTTGTTTTGTTATTAATATTATTATTCAGTTAATTTAATTTTATAGAATAAATTGCAGACATTTAAGAATCCAGCCGAAAGAAAAACAATAATCATATACAATTTAACACGACACAATTTTGAGATTAATAAACTCTTTTTCTGACATTGGTAAAGGTCAAAAACAAAAAAAAAAAACACAACATGTTAATAGAATTCTGTTGGGTGCTACGCAAAATAATAAAATAAAAAATAATGCCAGGTGCCTGCAAGTAAAAATGTATAGAATAAACTCATTTTACCACACCACAAAACACATACACTCAAAATTCGTATACAAATTAATAATAGAAAAAAAAATGATTTAAAAACACAACACCGCTTGTATTTTTTTTTTGCCACAAAAGAGGAAAATCAATTTCGATAATTTAGACATACTAATTAAACATCCTAATGTAAATTACACTTTTTGTTAATAATCTAATAGTCTATTTATTATTTATATACAATAAAAACTAAAAGAACTTTGTAAATTGCTAAAAAAAACACTAATTTAATAACAATTCATTTGACAGTACGCAATTAGACAGCGAGAAATGAGTACCTTCAAAGTTTGATGTAATTTATATCTATCATTCTTCATGTATAGTTTGCTCAGTTTTTAACAGTGTATAAATCACGTAATACAGACATTTTGGCGCGTATCACAGCTATTTTTTGGATTGTGCTTGAAAATAATAACATAAAACATTTTGTTAATATTTTATTTTTTAAAACTTCTAATTATACTTTATTAGAATCACTTCTGAAATATTTAATTGCATAAGAAACGTCAATCATATTTGGCTTGATAGGATATGGACAATATGACGACTTTTATTCGGGCACTCTAAACACAAAGAATTGTGAATATATCGTAATATAAAATTTTTCAGTCAACTTTATGACAGTAGTGTAAATTGAAAAAAGACGATTTTTTTTAAAATATTTGTTTAGTGATTTAAAGTGTTAAATATAATTTAAATAAATAATAAACATATTTGTAAAGTTTCGAATTAATTTATTTTCAAATTTTATTGGCAAAATATGTAATAAAAAGGTTTTTTTTAAACAATATAAGTTTGTCCGTTAATGCAAAATTGTAGGAAATAACATATTTTTTACTTTATTTTTCAAATATGTTATCTAAAACCACAATGACACAAATTGATATTAATTTTGATTTAAATGTAATTACATCAAAAATAAATATTTCAATAATAATTTCTATGATAAAATTGTTGGCATTTCATAGACATCAAGTACCATTTATATTTGAAACATTTGAGTTTATGATAAATAAAATAAAAAAATCAAATAAAATATCTACGAGTCCAAGTCAGCAGCAACAACAACAACAATGGAATAACTATTTGGTTGAAAAGCAGAAAAAAATTGCTGAAAATACATTAAATCAGTTTATGGACTTATTTCAGGTAAAGCAATTGGTTTTATAAATTCTTCTGTTTTGTCTGTCTGTCTGTCTCAGATGCTTCAATGAAAATGTGTTCTATCTTGGGTGAAAGTATAGGTCTCAAATGCTTATTTATGGAATTTCTGACTAAACATCTTATCAGCAACGTTGTTACATTCACTCGAATTATTCCAAATATTTAACCAGAAACGAATCAACTTCATATATTCCACAATATATTAGAAATATAATGCATTTTTTAAACATTAGATTCTGTATTTAGTAAAAACTAAGATCTTAGTGCCACTAAATGATCATCAATAACTTACAGGTTAATATGTTTTGCATTCAATAATATAGAAATGAATAATTCTACGTTTGCCGGTTTCGGAACCCATTCTGCAACAAAAGAACACAGAATGTCATCGAAACACCATTTTCAGACCGATAATTGTACGTCCATGTCCGATCCACAACAAATATGGGTGAGCTGATGTAAAATGCACAGATAAGGCAAATGAAACTGTATCTATGGAACATATATTTGTCAAATGTTAAGCAAAGGGATGAGATTACATCAGCAGGATTAATGAAAATATTAATGAAATTGACTTTAAGAATTCAGTGTACATAAATGAATGTGTTATTTATTATTATTAATTACTTCTGGTTTGTTATTATTTCTCTATTACTTGACTATGAGTCGAGTGTGACCTATTTAATTAATTGTTTCTATTTGATTTATCGTTTTACTTTTTATCATAAATATTTATTTAAAAATTTATTTATTAATTTTACAGCATATTTATAATGATTTTAAACTATTCGAAATTGAATCGGCCATAATTTTATTTGGAGCTACAGCGTTAACACCGAAAGAAGCGTATATTATAAATTTACCAAAAACTAATAAACATCATTCACCAAATAATCATAAGTTAGAAGATGTGCAACCAAAATTCAAGACATTTTTACGGTAAGTTATGTTTATTTAATTTTAATGAATATATTCAATTGCAATTATTGTGTACGATATATTGTAGAACTAGGTATTCGATGCTAACAGGCAAGTTTCATGTGTGGTAGGTCTTGCACATACTATATATTAAGATTATTGTTTAACAGTCGATTGGCAATCACCATTGTTGTTGTGGATAATTTTTGAAAGTTATGAAATGCTGTCTAAACTAATGAACATCACATTATATCGGATGGTATCATAGGTTACCTTCAAGAACTGAACTTCGTTGAGAACAATCGTCTGATATTGGCAAACTGAGACAGACACATGGGCTTAGAACAACTTGTGAGATACAACATAATTTGGTTTACAGATTAATGTTTGAAAACTAATGAACAATTATACGTCCAATGGTAAAGCAATAAATGACATGGTAGACTGCTAATATTTGGGAATTTTGATTTAAAAAAAAAAAAAGTAACACAAAGTGGAATTGATTTAAATAGGCAATATACTGAGGTGACCTGGCGTTGATATTGCAAAATAATCACTAAACTGGAATACCCAGTGTAATAGAAAATGTGGTTGTCCATGCGAGATGATAATATTGATAATTCAATCTGCTCACTTTATACATTCAAGTACTTTTAAATTATTGATGCAACAGTAATTCTATAGGTTCGAAGTTGTTTTGTACTTAATGTCTACACCCCTCCCCTATTTCATTTATTAGTTTTCAATTTTATAATAAATTCAAATCAAAATTTATACAGATAAAATTCCAATTTTTCTATTTTAGATCTGTAATAACATCACAACAAGTATTCGAATTGGGAATGAATAGCTTAAATCCAACAAATATGTTTTTATTGATAAAACCAAAATTCGATAAAGTAATGGAAATGAATTCGGATTTTTTTCAAAATAAATTACAATTTCAATTACCCAAAACGTGTAAAACATTTGAATTTAATATTTCAAATGAAAATGCTGCTGTGAATGAAAATTCATTAAATTGTTGTAAAGATTTAATGATTTTCAATGAAATGGATAATCTTCAAATTACGACGATGTTCGAGGACAATATTGAATTTCAATCAAATAATAGTAATAAATTAGAGAATACAGATGTATGGTATGAATGTAAAACTTTTGTTAAAGGATTTAAAGACGTTTTAGTTAAGGGTAAGAGTATTTGGGAACAAAATTCGTAAAATTTGCAACGGCAGCATAAAAAATTGCACTAATAATATTATAAATTGTAGAGTAGTAAGACGACAAAAACAAAGTCTTTGGTACTTTTTTTTTACCAAACTCATTGCTTGGATCCATTTAATTGTTAATTTTAAAATTAGTTGTAGTAGAAATAGTAATTGATTAAGGTCTAAATATGTGCAACGTGTGTGAATATATTGGGTTGTAAATTTTCTATTATTAATTATATTTTTGACTGATTTATTTTTAGTTAGTAAATAAATTAACATGTTAAGGAATAATCGATTTTATTTTTAATGGAAATGATATGAAAATTAGTATTCTTTAAGTTAGGTCCGGAAGTTGTTTAATCGAAAAGGTATGCTGGACAAAAATCCAAGAAATATCAAATATTGATGATATTCCAACTGTGTGGAAAGAGGGATTCATAATCGAAGTACAAAAAAGAATAAATTGCTGCATATAGATAAAAACGTTTATAGCTATAATTGTGAACGAACACCATTATGTCGCTTACCTCGTTGGTCTGCAAGTCAGGACTGGTAGAATAAAGTTTCCTCGCAATATTGTCGGCAATATGGCTGCAGTGACACTGTTATGGGTTCCGGGACACAGGAATATTTTCGGTAATGAAAGGGCCGACACGAGTTAGTTAGGCTCTGATGGAAAGAACTAACTTCGTAGAGTTTATCCCGGATTACTTGGCGCCGAGTATATGTGACGGAGGAACTCCTACAGTTATCCCGTCGGCACAAGGCCAGATGGATATTGACTCTTTTTTTCATTCTTTTCCATCCCTTTTAAACTAACATATTATCTAACCTACAAACATTACCCATGCCAATTATTCGACTCAATTCTACCTATGGCGCCATTCACTTCAGGGTTGTCATGCAATGTCCATTCCATCATAATTATAATTGATGTTATCAAAAACATCTTAATCAGTTCACCCTCAACGCATTTGCAAATGTATTTCAGCATTAAAACTAACTAAATTTAAATCAGAGTAAATTAAATTTAAAAACAATATAAAAGTGTATTTAAGAATTTATAACAAAGGTACAGAAATTTCTCAATAACATCTACTCCTTGTAGAATTTGTACTGGTACTATTCTTAGATCGTCGTCCATTTGTATCGTTACTCGTTGTTTCTACATTATCATTATAATTACTATCCAAGTCATCTTCTGAACTCTGGTCATCCTCAGGTAAAATTTCGCCATCATCATCATCATCATTATTTGTGCGTATTGAAGAAACCTAAAAAATGCAAAAAAAAATTATTAACAGGAACGCAATGAACGGAAACGGAAACAAAAAAAAAATAAAAATAAATTTTACTTGTGACAAAATTTCTTCTCCATATAAATCTTTATTTTTCAGATTTCCCATCCAAAATACAGAAGAGACTTTATTAGCCGCAAGTGCTGCTTTTACACGAAATACTAAATTTTCAACTGTTTCACGTAAAAATGGAATTTGAACAATAATTGCTGTATTTTTAATTGTCTAAAAAGACACATTAAAAACAAATATGTGTGCACATAATTAATTAATTGTAAAAGTCTTTTCAACAAATTTCAATTTTAATTGATATATGAGAGACTTACCTTTGAATGACAACAAATGTTATGTAAAAATCTGGTTATTGTTTGCATTTTTTTCAATAATTCATTAACACGTTCGGCATTCTTACTCAAACATGTTTCCAACATTGGCATTCCATGTTGTGTGAATAATTTGAGAAATAAATTCGTATGCTAAAAGAAAAAATATTAATATTTTAATCATTTATTAATAAATTGATAAAATCTAACATCATCTTAAGATGTACGCAAGAAGAGCATATACGCTGGCACAACGTTGTTAATGAGCCCCAATTCATATGTATACAAGATTAAGTATCAATCAAAACATGTACTTGATCAGTTACAGATGTGTTCGGTAGTGTTTTCTGATGAGAAAATGTACACTGTTCGTCAACAGGAAAACAAACAAAACGATCTTGTGTGGTCGAAGGGCTACTTCTGTGATGGTATGGCATGTTATAACTGCAAATTCTCGTTCTCCATATCAGGACGTGTGCTAAACGTTGTGTTGATTCTTATGACATACAAACCGTTTGGTTTCAACCATTATAAATTTCAAACAGATTCGGCACCTTAATTATATATTAGTGAAATTTTAGTGATTTTTATAAATTAAAATCAATTTTGAATACCTACATTTTCGTTTTCTTTTTTTTTTTAATCGAAGCAAACGAAACTGATATAGCGAATCACATACTTCAAATGTATCTAATAATATAAAAACAAGCATTTTATATTACAATTACATGTCAAAAAAAATGAATTTAATTGAGGCGTTTGACTCAAATGAAATAAGGCAAAAATCACCATTACCATTACCAGAAAACAAACAATCAGATACACTTGAATTGGAAAATATGCAATTAGAAAAATTACCGTCATTACAACTACCATCCGAACAACTGTCAACGGAACAATCCAATATACAAATTAGAAAACCTCATCCATCTGTACACTTTAATCCAAGAACAGAAACAATTGTTTATAGGACAGAAGAAGGAAGACCGATAAAATTTGGAATAAGATTTGTTATTCGTGATCGTTTCAACATTAATAATATATTTGCAATTATTTTATGGATTTCAGCATTGGGACAATTATTACTTTCTTTCTTATTATTCATGGGAAGTCTTGTAATTTATCATATAATTAAAATTCTAATTGAAGTAACAAAATTGGAATTATATAAAGATGCAATATATCTCTTAGTTGCCGCTGGGCTACTCGGTATAATAACCTCAATACTTGTGTGTATGATAAATTATAATGAAAGTAAGTTAAAAAAAATTATTTAATTTACCATCATCATCATCATCATTATCATCATCATCATCATCATCATCATCGAGGGCAACGTAACAAACACATAAGCGTTCGCCACAACAAATGCTATAATAAATAGCAAAAAATTGAGTTGTCCATTCATACTGAAACATTTAACTATCCGAGTGGCAGACCCGTTATGATCGTCTGACTCAAGACGTTTATATATAGCTGATTTGTGGTTCCAGGTTTACCAAAAACTACCGCCCTTATTGCTAATTATCTAGTTTATACATCTCTAAATCGTGGCCAGAGCGAGTTCTTTATCAAGTTTTGTATGATTTTTTTACACTTGATATTAGTCTGGACCGACCTCGATGTTTTAACACCAAGATTCCTTTTCAATATGCAAAGAATCTTTAAAAACAACCAATATATTGTTTTGATTTTGCTGCGAAAACCATTTCGAAGTCATTTCACATAATATCAGGCCTACGATCATCTTTGAAAAAAAAACGTGGTTAAATGACCATCATTTCCTACATATAACTTCAAAGTCTTTACGCCGTTTATTTGTATACGTTTCTTTTAATATGCTACTAGCAATATGTGCTATGAAGTAACAGGCTCATCAGATGTCAATTTTCAGCTACTTTACATTCAGTCTGTCACATAAAGGAAAATCAATCTGTGCTGAATTTCTACTAATGTTGTATGATATAAGATGATTCTATTACTTTGTTTAAATATACGTAAAGTCTAGCTGAGTGCAACATGGTAATTAAGGAGGGTTTGATATCATAGCAAACGCCGACGTATTGTGTATGTGCATCTGTTGAGTGGAATAAAGATCAATTGAACTTATACTAATTTACCTTATATTCCGATAAAAAAACATTCTTATTTCTCTTTGTTTTTTTTTTCAAATTTCAGATAAAAGTGTGCTTTTTACAATGTTCTTATTCTCAATGTGTATCGCATTATTGATAGCTGGTTTATCAATAACAAAAATTGTAATAACAAATCAAAATGCCTATTATATGAATTTTAATAGTTTTACAAAATTATTAAGTAAAACTTACTCAAGTAAATATCAATTGAAATGGACGTACATACAAGAAACGTATAATTGTTGTAGTATTCAAAGTATTGAAAATCAAATGATTGAATATTTTAAGAAAAATGTGACAAATTCTAGTGGTAATAATCTTGAAATTATACAAACAGATATCGGTACAGCAAATAGTATCATTCATTTTAAATCAAATTCGAACGGTAGTTTATTGACTATTAATGCGGATACATTTAATCAAATTAATTATAATCAACAATTTGTACAATTTGATTGTAAAAATGTATACCAACGATTTCATTCCGGTTGTTCCATGAAGGTATTTAATGCTTTGGAACATTCAACAAAGCTCTTGGTATTGTTCGCCACTATGTTATTACAAAATTTATTTTTTACCCTAATATTATGTTTCACATTGTATATTTATGTATTCAAAATTTGGATGAGAAGAATTTAATTAAATAATAAAATTTCTTCTATAACAACAAAATTAAAATAAAATATTGATAGAGAATGTAAAAACTATTGTAAACCAAATGCATTTAAGATATGCAATTATGGTTGGACGTATTACATATTCTGTTGGAACGAAGAATTGTATTATATTAATGCTCGGTATATATTTGAGTAGCAATAAAGAGGAGGATTTGCTAAGTGAATACCTTTTAGTGTTTGTTTATAGTAAACTATGTTCATAGGCAAAGATGGAACGAAAGGAAGTTTTGTGTTGTGTTTACACAGCGATTTGAAATTTTGTCGAATTTTAATGTAAAATGAACAGATCGCTATTGCGATAACCAATCATGTCGATATGTGATAATTGCATTTTAATTGCATTGACTTTTACAACATTAGCATGCCGAAATTAACTATAAACCATTGTCAATATAGTAGTCCACATTTTCACACAAAGTATTGACCATGATTCCAGGTGATCTCTTTTATTAAAATAATGCAAGAAGTAGGTGATAAAATGGAACAACTATGAGAACAATCCTTTGCATTAAGTTTAAAACTAGCGATTCTCACATTCATGTCTACAATTTCATTAATACAACAATTTCCTTGTCCCATAATAATAACATAAAAAAGAAAACCCTTGAAATTTTATCTAATAATCTATCACTTTTCTACTCAATCTACTGCTTACCTTTAAAAACAAACTATACACTCTTGGCATTTCTAATTTTTTAACAATTTCTAATAATAAAGTTACATTTTCCAATCCATGTTCCCATGCTAGAAGTAATGCCGTTGTTGGACCTCTAATATTAATTTTTAAATTTATTGCTTTTATAAGACCAGCGCATATTGAACGAAATAAAAGTGGAAAATTTGCCCTAAAAATGAGAAATAAAATTTAAAAAAAAAAAATCTATTTTAAATATAAATAAATAAAAAAATTACTTATAAAAACATGGGAATGTATTTAATGTATCATTTTTTCCATTTAAATGTTCAATTTCAATTAAAATCCAATTTATCATTTTATTAATTTTTGATAATTTCGAATTTATAAATAAACCTCTAAGTAGTACATCTAATAAAATATTACAATTTGCTCCACGTTCTGGTGAACCATCAAATGTATGCCAAGTACGAGATAATAATCTGTTACATAGATTTTCTGCAATTAAAAAATTATAAAATATGATTCGATATTTGAAACATTACACGTTTAAACACATTCACAAATATAATCTGAAGCAGAAAATAAATTCTTTAACTCATGTTCCCTCGATCTATTAAAGCAAAAATTACACACTTACTACAACTTTTACTTACCACCATATTCCAATACGCTATCATCAGTAATAAATTTTGTTAAAGATTTTGTAAAATCATATAAATGTACGGCCGATTTTAAATCTGAAGTAGCATTTTCATAAACATTTAGATTATTTAAAATAAGTAATACAATATCATCAATAGATTGATCATCATTTGGAGTAGATGCAAAATTACTACTAATCAATAGTAATGAATCTGTAATAATAATAGGTCTTCAAATACAGTAATTAACCATGTTAAAAAGTCTAATTTACCTTTCAACAATTGTTCATTACAGTCTTCTTCAAAATTTGACCAAGCATAAAGTATAGCAAACAATCGCATACAAAATCCATAACATATTTTGGCATAATTTGAAATATCGCTGTACATATCCGGAATAATGTCGATATTATTTTGTGCATCAATATTTCGTTGTAAATAATCTTTCAACTAAGAATTGGCAAATTTATTCAATACAAATATGATAGACTGTTTACAATATATTTCATTTACCTGATTGAAATTATTCCAAATATTTGGTATAAATTGAACTAAATCATTTATAAGATCAGCTGGATAAATCACATATTGCATTTGTTGTTGATCATTTGATTTAATGCCAATAATCGATTCAAGTTTCATGACTAAATCTTCTATTAGAAATTTAAATTCTAAAAGACCTATGGCACTACCTACATTCGTTTCGGGCAATGGATATTTAACAATTAGTTTTTCTTTTAATAAAAGCATAATGTCTGGATCCATTTGTCTACATTCAATAAAAAACAAAATCAAGTTATAAATTAATTTTTCTTTTAAAAGCTAATCAAAAAAAGAAAGAAGTATGAAATGACATTCAATGATATTGTCCTTAGAAATTCAATAAGTAATTTAAGTAATTACTCTAAAATACAGGCATCCAAAAATTGTAAACATGCATTATAAAATAGATGAAAATTTAATACAATGAACATGGTCTTTAATAACATACTCTACGGTAATTCACCTTCAATATCCTCTCAACATATGCAAACATTAGCTCTATCTCTATTCCTAAACCAAAAAGGGCATCCTATGGGCAGATTCAAAAACATTCAGACCAGATATAAAACTAAAAGGTCCGAAGAGCAACTGGCAACGATGGAAATGAAAAGGTTGCTAAACTGATTGTTAATACGTCCAGTAGAAAATTAATAGGGACTGAGCCGGTTTTTGGTTTATATATTAGTTAATGGCATTCTAAAATGTATGTGTACACTGATGGACAGAAAAATATCTGAAACGACAGTGAATTCTCGAAAATGTATGTATATACAGTGATGGACCGGAAGATATCTTAAATGTTAGATAATTCTTGTGTAATGTCAATGTCAATTAAAATAAGTCACACCTGTATAACTCTTTTGGTCCATATGAAAACCCATGACATATTTTTTGTTCAGCAACACTTTTCGGTTTACTTCTATTATATCTTCTGGCAATGTTTGTGTTACCAATAGGTACATCTTGGGTATCCATTGCAGCTAACATTGTTATATTTTCTGTTGCTGTATTATTAGCATCATCGTTTGCCATTTTTGAAGTATTTTTTGATGCGGCACGTTTTGGTGCTGGACCAACTACATACATAATTATAAAATAAAATAAATTTGTAGTTACTTATTTTATTCTATTATTTTATTTTTGTTAAAAAATTACTTGGTTTCTTATATTTCACTTTATGTAAATTATTAATATTAAATTGACAAATTGGTGGTATATAATCACTGGATACTAATTTCAATAGTACACGAATTTTTTCCTCAAGATGAATTAATAATGTCAGCCGAGACAGTACCTGTAAAAAAAATATAAATTATTGTGTTTCGTATATATTTGTATTTTTATTTTTTCCAACATAAAAATATAACTTACTTTTTTTCTAATCATAGGAACAGCTTGACTGGCAAATGCACTAATTGCTTCTCTAAACCAATTAACAACATGAAAATAAATATCAAGTATTTTCATAGCTTTTATTTCATTGTATTCATCAAAAATATCAATATCATATTCAGAATCGAAAAATGAGGGTAAAACAATGTCACAACCTAGTAGAGCATTTATTGTGTCTAGGCTGCCGGCATATCGACAAAAATGTAAAATACGTACAAGATTAAACAATGATGGGAAAACGGTTATCGATGATTTTGCGCTACAAATATAATAAATAAAATATTATTACAATAAAAAGAATTATTTCTATTAATATTATTATTACAGGATACGTTACTCGAAGTGTGTTACCGTTTAAAAAAAAACATTAAATTTCACGAAAAACATCTTACCGTATAACAACAACCTTTAGCACAGATGATGGCATCAAACCTTGTAGAAAGTGATTTTATAAAAATTGTTTTATTAAATGAATTTTATGGGCATGGTGTCAAGTTCTGTTGAAATGTAAAAATGCTTGGAACCAAATTGTTTGTGTGCCCAAGGACCACAATGCATCGTTTATCACATTTTGTTACTACACTTGCCGGTTCACCTTAACGACGCGATCAATGAAAACGAGCGCATCGCGATCAATGAAAACAAGCGCATCGCGATCAATTGCAGCAAAATTTTATTAACAAATAAATACTGTAGCTGACGAATAATAGTGATTAGACGAATAATAATGATAATTGTGATTTTGCTGCTTATAAACTAAAGTCTGTCAATTTTTGAAAGCTATTCGGCACCACGCACCTACAACTGTGCATAAAGTTGGTTAACACTTTGAGTGACGCACCCTGTATATACATTTAAAATATACTAACACTGAATTTGATTTCATTGCAATAACAGCGATATTCATAGCAATTGTATCCAATTCAGAATTTACATTTGAACTCTCTTCATTTAAATTAATACCATATTTGTAGTCCAATTTAAATTCAATACTACTATTTGTAAAATTCTCATCTGTTGGTTTTTCATCCTTTATGAAACTATTTTGAAAATTTAGCGTAAAATTATCGCATAACCATACGATAAAATACTTATCACACACAAATTTATTATTTCGTTTATTTTTCGGTGAAATTACGGATGCCAATTCATCAAAACATAAACCCATTGATTGAGGACAACCTGATATTGAAGTCATCATTAATTCTACAAATAAATTTTAATATTAATAAAGTGAATTTAATTGGCAATTGATTAGTGTATCAAATTATACCTCTAAAGATAATTTTGCTATAAGGGAAAATTATATGCAATGAAGTAATATTTAATAGAAAAAGATTATGAGAATTTAGATGGGGATTGTAAAATATTTTACGAAGCTATAAATGGAGTAATTAGACCTTTCCACAGAATCAAAAAAAATCTAGTTTATTTGTACTATAAAAATAGTTAAGGTACCATGAATGAAGTCAGATGAAAATAAATATTCGTCGTTAATTTTGATTGTTATAAATCTTATCATTTTACTGATTGACCAAAGCTATTAATTCCTCATATAATATCACAGTACAATAATTTATAGTCTAGAAAAGTAGCAATACGTGTACAAGCAATATTTAAAATCCATAAATGCGGAATGTTTAAAAAACACCATATTACAGAAATTACACAGAACAATGAGGTGAGAATTTCGAGTTAAGTACATCGAATTAAAAAATAATTTCAAGACAATATTAATGTTGTTCTCATTGCTAATATAAAATATTTTTACCGATTACACGATCACGTAATGTGAAGCTAGTCTACTACCTGAAACTGAACAGTGAATGGCTTTAAATATTGGTAAAGTTTTCGGTAATTAGTTTCATAAAATGATTTGAACCGATTCAAGAATGTAGCAAGAGACATAGAGACTGACTATACACAAGACAAAAACACAGTAGAAACAAATTGAGCACAGGAGTATAGGAAGTCAATATTTATTCATTCCCTATGTATCCAAAACTTTTGCTAAGAAAATGAACAATGAAAATTAATGTCACACAAAGTTTAATGTACTTAATAACTAACTAAAATATAACTTACCAACATATTCGGCTGCGTTTCTTGCCGTTCCATCTGGTAATTCAGCAATTGTTTCAATATCTGGTATGGATTTATCTTCAACTAATTCATTACCAACCTGTCTAATGATATGATCAATAATACTAATAATGCCAATAATTCCTTGTTGTTTAATACTATAAATTTTTTAATTAAAAATTATATCAATTGTGTGGGATCAAATGTAGTGATCATATAAATATCAATAAAATACATACGCATAAATACTACTCGTTATTTTCTTTCTCATTAACATATCAATATGTTCTTGTAATATTTTATATTCAGATAATGGTGGCACAGGATATGCTAGTGAACAAAGTAGATCCAATAACATACGAAATTGATTTAATGTTAATTCATGATCAAAAATTATCTAAATGTATAAAAAAAAAACAAAAAATAAAAATAAATAAAATGTTATTTGTAAGACTGCATCATCGTTTGGACGTTGGAGAATGTGCGTCAATAAAAAGTACCTTCACTTCAATACAACCTCTAGTACTAGATCCTTCACAAATTCACCGTTAATCAGGTAGTCTTAAAAATATTAAACTTTAGATTTCGTGAAAGTTGTGGCGACCACCAGACTCTATTCATCATGTATAAAACGGTAAACGTTTTATATCCGAATGTACATATACATATAATAATGATATTTGACCACGTGTCATGTTCATGAGTTTTCTAATATTATTCACTAATGTCTGTCTAAACTCGACAAACAACATATACAATTTTGTTTACCATTCAATCGGCTGTTCAATAATAATTCTTAATGTAGAAGGATCATATTTCTTAATGTCAGTCTTTGTAACTTTAAAAAGTCTCCTTCAATGTTTGTTCCGTAGTTGATTCAATCTGAACTATTGCTACACCTTTATAATGTATGTCTAAAATAGTAGAATTGGGTGTTAATTCCAATTTGGGCACTCAACCCCCATTCGTTCGCTTCAGGTATACTGCAAGTATACCTCTTGATAATTAATGATCATAATCCAGCCACACATTTCTATTATAATTCATGTTTATTTTTTACTTTCTACTCACCAAAAATAATAAACCATTATTTTGCATTTCTAATGGATACTTTTTATTTAGATCTGTTAAAACCAACAAAGCGTTTGTTGCATAATCCATTGAATTATTATCAACTTTTTCACAGAACGGTTGTTTAATACAAATGAAACCAACTAATTTTGATAGTAAAACCTTTCGATTACAATTCTCAATGCCAAATAATAATCTGGAAATAAATAAATCATTTATATATGGGTAAATTGAGAATAAAAACACCACTTACTTATAACCACGGATTGCAAATTTTGTTACCAATTGATCTTTATCGGTAAAAAAATTATCAATTAATTCCAGAAATATATTAAAATATTGTAATAAAATAATGGAAAATTGTTGTGCAACATCTTCTAATAATTTTATTGTTATTTGTTCCGATTTGATGCGTCTCCGTATCTTTCAGAAATATTTACAATAATTTAAGTCAATTAAATTAATGTAATTAAAATACAATTTAAAATTGTATGTGATAAATTAATTTATATTTACATTATATTCAATATAAGTAGACTTTTCAACATTTACGGACATCATAATTAATAAAACCAATAAATCAATTGGTTTTAATGTTCTTGAAGTTATTTGCAATATTGTTTTTAACCAGATATCATATAATTTTCTTGATTTCATTAAATACCTTGCTATACAATTGAATACATCTCGTTGATTTATTCTAATGTCTCTGTTTATATTTTCATACTCCCATTGTAAGCAGTATCGTAATTCTGATATTAACTAAAAGAAAAGAAAAAAAGCGAGATTAAATTACAAACTACAACCTGTAAACTAAATACATACATCAGGAATAATTTCCATTTCATCATTATTAAATTGTAAAATGAATTTTGTAAATGATGGCAATAACTACAATAAGAAATCAGAATTAAAATATTGTCATGGAAATTAAAAACTATTAAATATACATTCATTGGAGCACCATTCTTAATAAAATTTATAATTTTATTTCTAAGTTCCAATTGTATATTAGAACTTAAACATAAATTTCCAAATGTTTGAACTGTTGTTTCAGTAAATAATTCATTGTCATCCGGTATCAATTGCCTTTTATCGGATAAAATAAAAGTTATTATTCATTTAATTGATTTTCTTTTACAAACAAATAATAAAAAAAAAATGCATACATTAATTTTGTAACCACTTCATCGTGTCGCATTAAATCAATTACATCATCTAAACATCTGATAATATCTTGTTTTGCTGATGATGTTGCCAATTCTAAAAGATTCAATATTTTTTCACATAAAATTTTGCCATTTGTAATATGATTAACAAATTTCAATTGTGATAAAAGTAATTCAAGGTATGGTATCTCAGAATTGGTTTCATTACTAAATTCATAAATAATATAACAAAACACAAAATAAGGATAAAAAATTAAACAATGAAAACAAAATAAAATATCCATGATTATTTTTTAAAAGTCAAAAGCTTACCCATTTAAAGCAAATACTTTCATTTTTTCAAATATTATATCTAATAAATCTAATTGCATAAAATCAATCATTAGAAATATACGCATTAAACTTTCTTGTGACATTTTCGGCAATTCGGAATTTGGTAGTCTCATCTGAAATATAATAAACAAATTAACACATTTTATTCTAAAACACAATTAATTTCACATACTTTAAAACCAGTTAATAATCTTGTTAATACATTTGTATTTTTCATTGTTTCTCTCAAATCTTTTAAAAATTCTTGAATATTTGCTGGATAATCTGTTGCTGTTCGTAAATTTGTTCTAAATTTATTTAGAAATACTATGTGATCACAATCTAAAATAAAAAACAAAAAAAAAAAACAATTCTAGTTATATCAATAGATTAAAGTGTATCTACACAACATCGGATGAATTACAAATGTATATAGAAAAAAAATTATAATTCAATTCATTCAATCATACATTGAGCATTGCATTCCGGAACGGTTTCTTGAAATCCGAAATATTGTGTTTTTCCAGATTCTTGTTTGAATGAAAGCTAGTTGATCTGAAAGAACTGAAAAAACTGGTCAAGGTGATATTGTACGGGCAACGTGTGATTAGAAAAAAAAAACGAGGATGGAGTATACTAATATAACGTCGCATTGTTCGTAAATAAGTGCGTTATATGTATAAAGATATTGAGACCTAACAATAACAAACAGTTAGGAGATGAAGAAAATGGAATATATTAGTCATAAAACCTGTCGTATAATAATGTGGTCAATGAAAAACAATCGAACCAAAATGTGATTGACTATTGCCACTCAATACTTTCTTTTATGTGAATACCAAATAATAAAAATATTTGTTTTTTGTTTTTTTTTTAAATATATATTACTTAATATGAAACACTCTGGATCATCCAATTCAACTCCACTTCTCATTAAAACACTTTCATAATATGATTTTGCTGTTCTTTTTGTTGCATTTATAAACGATTGAGTTTGATGAATTAAACAACTACGTTGTGAGACAAATCTTCGTTGTGTATTTGTCGGTTGACTAGATGGAACAGATTCTTGACTTGAAGATATATCATTATTCTAAAATGCGGTAAAATTGATTTATATACACTATATTTATTTTATTTTTTGTATTATAATTGAAATTGTAAATTTACCGTATGTTTTGCAATTGTTGAAATAGTTGATTTGTTCTTCGGAATATTTACCCTTGTAGATGATAATAGTGGTGTGGAAAAAGATGATGTTGTTGTTAATAAAGCATCATTTTGTTCCCGCTCATCATCAGCAATAGGATTTAATTTTTTTTTCTTAAGAAATTTTGAATTTCTATACATCTTATTTAAATAATAAATGCAATGTTTCGTCCGTGAATCCTTCGAATTAGAATTAAAATTCGGGCAAGTTGCAGATTGAAAAAAAAAAAAAACAAAAAATGTTTCGTGGTTAGGTGGCAAGTTGTAAAAATTATTATTTCATTTCATTTCATATTACATAAATAAAATTATGAATGTTATTTTATTAAATTGTTGTAACTATTAATTTTATAAAATATAAACTTTAAATTTTATTAGATTAATGTAAAGACAGAAACAACAAAACAAATTTGCGCTTCATAAATAATTAAACAAGAGCGCGTTTAATTCTAATTCGTAACAAAATGAATGACTGAAATTCAATACAGAATGTCGATGGCGGGATTTTCAATATTATGGTGCATTACTTTATTTTGGTTTTTATACATAAATAAACTTGATTAGTTTAGCTAATGAGTTGTGATAAATAAAGACGAATATGTTAATTTCAGCCAAAGTTTCATAATTTGTAATAATAGCATAGATATTCTATATACGTGATTATTTGTGTTTAATGTGAGTACTATAAAATTCTTAGTTCATGTGAAAAATTTGGGTGTCAAGGAACAATCATCATTGTTTACAAAATTATATGATTATGAGTCCTGATGAATATAGCCGCAAAAAGTTCACTGTTACTTGATCAGATCATCTACATATTTAGCTTTTCGATGGGTTGTGTTCATACGATGTTCCATACAGTCATTTTTTCACTTTGGATTCTTATATCATTTGCTGATTTTTCTCATGCATATTACGCATTTAATAAGAACGACAAAGACTTTTGCTCTTGAAATACTTAGTCGTATATATACTTGAATTGATGTTAGTAAATATGAAACTATAGGTTTCTGGACGGCCACCAATACGGAGGGTATTGTATACACTGAAGCATAACATTGATTTACATATCGCAATGTAATTCTCATGCATAGATTTTTTTGAAAATAATGCATATTCGTAATGATTATATGTCCGCTGAGGTTAACTATGGCATTGGCATGTACATAAAATTATTAAAATTTACTGAATCGATACCTGAAAATATTATATATACTAAAAATTATACATTAACATATGTGAAATTACAAATCATTCTGGCTAGTAATTGTAACAATTCAGCTACGTGTAGCACATAGTTTTACTCGTTCGTCTTTAAAAAATGTATATTATAAATATATAACAATGTAAACATTATATCAGTTATATTATCATCCCCTAATTAAATACATAATAAAATATTTAAGTTTTCACTTATTTTATTCAATTGAATAATTCTACTAAATTTTATTACATTCAAATATTTTACAATGTCTATTTTAATTAATTTTTTCAAATATTGACATAATGTAATAATATAAACTGTGCATTTAACATCATAACTTATTTGGATAAAAATTAATTAAATTACTTTTTAAATATCACTACATTTTTGTTACATAGTCATAAAATTGAATAAATTATATTATTGCAACGATAATATCAACAGAGCAGCAGCAGCCTATACATTAGCAAGGATGTACATGATTTTTAAAATTTCAATAAATAGAATTTTTTTAAAAAAATTAAATTATTTTATTGGTTCCAAAAGAATTGTTCAAAATTCGACAATAAAATCATTTTGCTGCTGATTTTAGTGCAGTTTTTCAGATACCTCCAGTATATGTTGTTCCATAAACAAAAAACTGCATTTATATAATAAAATCAATTGATTACAAACATACAATGCAAACACAGTATCAATTAATATTATTATTATGATAAATTGGTGTAATTATCATAAAGATCAATTTATTGCAGTTAAGGATAGCATCTGTCTAAACCGAATGTTGACTGCTCTGTTAAAGACTACTAATATATCACGACCATTTTCATGATGATCATGATGATAAGTTTATAGAATAATATTATAATAATTTAAGTTTTCTTTTTTTGTTTTAACATAATTTTAATTGTAAATATTCGTATAATTTTATTGGTGAGACTGACTGACTAGATAAATTTTTATATTTTTATGTAATATTTCAAAATTTTACTTTATATTCTAAATTTATTGAAATTTTAAGGCTTACACTTGAATAAGGCTATTCTAATAAAATGTGTTGTCAAATATTTATTCATCTTTATTTTTTATATTTTATTTGGTTTATAAATCATTTAATTTGCTGGATGTCTAGCCAATTCATTATAAAACAGCACACTTTTTTCACTGTTTTTGATATTTTTAATATTAAAAAAATTATACAAAATAAAAACAAAAAACATATACAATTATTCTATTAATATTTCTACATCATTTACTATAAATAATGTGAAAAGTATGAGCGAAATATTCAGTTTATATCAACACGATATTAGTCCAGATATTAGTTTTTAGGGAGTGATGCTATAGATATTTACTTGCACATACAATATAACTATATCTATAAGTGATTATTTTTACGGATAGTTTCAACTATAGAAGTGAAAATTTATTTTCATCAAATATGTATGTAATTATTCCGATACCGGTATACAATGACAACTGTGGAACATCGACTAACAACGATTACTTGTATTGGTCTATATATTAAACTTAATGTAATACTAAGACATGTCAGATGGATAATTCATAGTGATAAGTCAGTCTATATTAGATATATAGATACTTATGCACTCTTCATATGTTCAAAATAAATAGTGTGAAACTTAGAAAAATGTATACTTAAATTGTTATTATTATTCTTGTAATTATATACTTTCTACTATAACTACTGAATTTAAAGTATAGTTCAGGACATCGAAAACAATTATTTATTATAAAATTATATGAGAAAATGTATGAATTATTTTATATTTATGTAAATATCACGGACAGTGCATTATGAAAGATGGATATAATAATCATATTCTCACACTTAAATTTCTAATTTACACAACCATTAATTAAAATTTTAGCTTAAAAAGTATTTTAATATTTAACAAACCATCAGCAGCTACAGTATCTACTAGAAAAGTCACATTTTTACTGGTATAATTTATTGATTTGTAACCGAAAATTAATTTTATTAAAGAAATGCCGTTAGTTTATTACAAAATAAAGTTAGTTAATAGTGTGCAGTACATATTTAATTAATTATTAATATAATTTATTATATGTAAATTATACAAAATAAAATATGTTTTGCCCAATAATGCGTGAATAAAAAGCATTATTATGTCTTTTCTGGGGGCAGATTTGTTAAATTTATTAATAAAGTGAAATTTAAAATTTTATAT
>JANSTX010001509.1:0-22679 GCA_027564355.1 Penthetria funebris
CATATACCACATATGGAAGCCATTCCACTATCCGCAACCTGTGGACGCGTCCAGTTGCAATCAACTTTGCAAATGGTATGCTGTCAGTGCGGACCATTTTCTGAAACCATTTGCGTTTAATGCAAGAAATTCAGTAACACTGTTGAGAATTATCATGTCAAACGTAATATTTTCATGTCCGCTACTAATCTTTGAACCAGCGCTCAAAAATTCAAATCCGTAACACCTGAAATTTTGCAGGAAAATGTTGTGGAAAAAATACAAATGTGCGAAGCAGAAAATGGCCACACCACCTATCTCTATGTAATTACATAAAATGTGTTCGTGTTTTCCTTTGTAGCGATAGGAGGTTAATGTATTTAAGCAACCTTAAGCTGATAGTTCAATCGCAAACCCTAATAACTATGCTTTAAAAACCATTTCTATTTCCTAATCTCGTCTTGAATTTAGAAACAGGTATATATTTATTAATATATTAAGAATATTTACATATGAAAACATCAATAATAATTTTCGAACTGTCGTTATATATATAATATGCATAATTCTAGTAAGTTATGGAATAAGTTCTAAACTGATGAGTTATCACCAATATTTTTCTTGTTCGCTTTAAACTAGATTATAATCATAGAAAATAAAGAACGGCATGGAATTAGAAGGGGTATAATTAGTTGTCTGCTATCGCAAACTAAACTAGACTAGACTATAGGGTGAAATAAGAACATTTCAAAGACTAAACTAATAAGCGACAACCATAATTTACAAGTGTGGAAAAAGGCATTGGATCGCCCTCCCCCCTAAACACTGAGACGTTCTGTCGGTGATATTGCGAAATACGCAGTTAACTTAAGTTTGGTGTACAAATTGTAAGTGATGGATTCAAATCCAGCCACTGGCCAGATATCGTGACCCATGGAGTTGATGAGGTTTTTTAGATATACAAATAAACATATTATTAAATCTAGTTCAAATTGTTTGGCACTTGTAGCTGAATGCATTGCATAACAATTTCTGACAATCATTATATACAATCAATAATATTTACGTCAATTACGTTATTCTACTAAATTTCGATGCTACATAATATTATTTATCAAATTAATAGTTTTTTTTAGAGCAATAAGCTCTTTCATTGATAATTTTCAACATGCAATTGAATGAAATCAACTTTAAGCATATGGCAGGTTGATATTGAACTTGAATGTGCAATTTTACTCATAACATATTATACATAGTCTCGTATTCAACTACTTGATGATTAATTGAAAAAATATGTATTTACGTGTAGCATAAGAGGTTTATATCTTATGATTTTCATCATATTGATTATTACATAGGTAAAGAGAAATCACATTATGCTCGTATACAAAATACATGAAATACAATCTTTTATAGTATTCACACTCATATGGTAGTGCATCCGTGTTTACATCTACTAAAAAGTTAATTGATGTAAATTAAGAGTTGAATATAAATGATAGTTATTTTAATAATACTAATTATTTTTTTCATTTTATTTGCATTAAAGAAAGTTATAATTATAAAAATTTACGAAAATCAAAAATACTAAAATTGGTAATATTCAGTGAGAGTGATCTTATATTGTGATGAGGATGGCGATAATGAAAAGAACATTATTAGCGTCACGAATATCTAAATTTTGTTTTATCTCATTTAATTATGACAATATAATAATTTCGAAAACGAATTTTCTTTTTAATTATTAATGAAATGAAAATATAAATTAAATTAATTTAACCACCTACACAAATTAAGATATTATATGTCGTATTTGTGTTATATAAGCTACATACGATTTATTTCTTAAGTGTAGTTAAATATTGCTGTTATCAATTCACTGATCTGATATGTTTCAACAGAATAGGAGATTATCATGAAATATTAATAAACAGTCAAAAATCTGAAGTTTAAATGCAAGTAATAGACGTTGTAAATCGTCCTTATTTTGGGTAATAAGAACATCATCGTCCGCACAACAAATGATACGAATTTCCATTCTATAACCAATTCCAGAACAATGTTGGGCTCAAACTATCACCCTGACTGATTCAAGTTGATATTGGAATTTCATTTGTGAGCTTACCGTTTACTTTAATTATAGCATAATGTTGTTAACATTTATCTGCTGTATCAGACCAGTTACGTTTTGCTGGATGTTAACCTCATCTAAAATGTTTATAATATCGTCAAGTTGGTGTGTTTTATTCTATGGTCTTCTCCATAAGTTGTCGTAATATGAATTCCGGATCAACTGTTGATCTGTTCTTTCAGAAATCATTATGTTCATCGCAAATGTCAATTTTTGATGTGATTTCATCACCAATAATTTTAGTGAAGCTTTCTGAAGAGCACATAATAATGTGATATATCACAATAGTTTCTCATAACAGTTTTACTACCTTAATCTCATTACGTTTAAGTAATTTATTGAACAATTTAACAATTTCATCAGTTAAGTGATCCACACCTTGTTTCAGACACTCGTTTGAGATATCAACAATTCCGGTAGATTTTCAATTTTTCAATCTTTTAATTGCTTGTTCAATCAGATATTGGTTAACATAACTTATCTTCAATTCTGTGCCTCGTATGTCTCTGATGAAACTGTTCTGTGTTGATAAATAAGTTTTGGAAATACCTAATCCATGATCCAGCGCAGATACTGATGAATTTTGGATATATTCATTTACAGGCTCATTTATATTTCTGAGAAAGTTCCAAATTTTCTTTTGTCCACCATGCAAATCACGTTTGATGTCTTTGCTAAAAATATTTCCACAACTGCTTACGTTGGTTACTCCCAACCGCACCATTTCGCCCCTGTAATTTTAACAGTGTCTGATTAGATGTTAATATCTAAAAATGTTACTTGTGGCCACCACTTTGATGTCTTACAGGCATTTGACCAGTACTTCAATTCACGTCTGCCTGATTGATTCTAACCCAAACCACCTAAATATTAAAGTTTAGTGATTTTGAACTACTTAGAATCAGTTCATATGTAAATTATACAGCGAGTAAAAAATGCAATGATCTGGTTTCTGGAATAAATGTAAGTGAATGTAAGTTGGATTCCTAAGTAAATGCTTAAAAAACTTTCTCAAACATCATAGGATTAAACTTGAAGAGATATAAAAAATCGATATTATTGAGTTAAGCGGATTTGATGGAAAAAAATGGTAAAAAGTATGCATCCTATCAGTTAGTTTTGTGTTTAATTTCTAAGTGTCTCTGTTTATAAAACGTATATGTTATCATATCGTATAATCACAGTAAAATTCCAGATTTATGCACCAATGGGTCTGACATCATCTGAGAACAAATAAACAACTTTAGCAATACTTTATTATTTTTTGAAATTATCACAACTTAATACTAGCTCATGATACTGAAGCAGACGTTATCATTACATTACTACTTATAGAAGTTCGAAAAATGAACCGAAAGATAAACAATAATTTGTTGTCATATTCATGACCTTATGAGACAACTGTGCTTTCTATTATTATGAGTTCACGTCAGAGGTTCATATGTTTTCCACGAAGTTCAAAATCTAGAATTACAGGTCTGCCATTATCACAGCTATTTCTATTGTCTTACACTATGCACTCGGAATGTTTTATAGTTGTTAATTTTTAATGTGTATTTAAAATTAAGTTTATTTTTAACAATAAGTAAACTTAAAAATCGTGTTAGTTTCGAATTGTTTAAAAAAATTTGACGTTTGACATTTGATATGAATAATAAATTAATGTCTGCGATCAGGATTCACATGTCTTATTTTTTTAGTCATAATTATTCTTAATCTATGAACAAGTGTTAAGAAAATGCATTCTTAAATACTTTAGATATTTTTTTTGATTAGAATTTTGAGTGTGAGCTGCATTTGTTGGAATATACTTTGTCATCATTATTTACATGTGATAATTTTGGCAAAATATGAAAATTTGAATATGACCTAAACTAATACGAAGTGGTAATTACAGAGTCTTTTATTCTATCATTAAATTCTTGTAGGGGAAAATATTTTATAATTGTTTGCTAAAAAATCAAAACGCAGAATTGTTTTAAAATAAAGAATTTGAGTGACAAATAGTATAAAGCAAAAAGTATGTGAAACCATCAGCAAGAAAATTATTTCAGGTTCTATTGAAATATATGCAATGTATAATTTGTGAATTATAATTTCTGTTGATATTATTAAATAAATTATAATTTTTTTATTATATTATTTAATAAATTATAATTTTTTTATTATATTATTTCATAAATTATAATTTTTTTATTATATTAGAAGAAAAATCTTTAGAAATACATAAAATATTACCTTTACATAGCAAAGAGTATAAATAAAAAGTATGTGATTAAAATAGACACTAAACAATAAAAAGTAATTTACAAACACAATAATATTTGGTATTATTTGTGAGTACATATAATGTACTACAGCATATATGGTGTCAACGATCGCTGGCCAGTACCAACAATTCACTTCATTGCCTACAGGTGATACTACACTCCTCAATGATGGTTTGAAATTGGAAAACTAATAGGTATTCTATTTGAAGGCTCTCGTATCATGACTGATATATTAAATGCTATTAGAAATATATTTCTTCAATAAAACTGATTATCTACAATATATCAGAAATGTGTGCATTTGATTTAAAAATTGTGATGTACTAAAATGTTTGCTATGTACTAATTTTTTTTTCATATTATTAATATATATATATATATATATATAATGTGTGTGTGTTTCATTGGATTTCTGTTTTATTAATTCTGAAAATGTATTAAATATCACGTAAATATTCAAAATTTTACTGCCTATATCCTAGAGCTCAATTGTATTATCTATAAATGGGTTTTAGACGATCAATTATGCAGATTTAATTATTAGGTTATTAAATCGTATTATAATATCGTAAGAAAATTCAAACATGAACTTATATGCTTCCACTTTCCAAATATTATCTTATTGAGGAAAAAGTAATTTTCTAAGCAATGATTTATAATTAGTGGAAAATTGAATATGAAATGAAAGTGCAAAATTATATTGCAATTTTCTTTTGTTTTAATAATAATTTATGTACCAGTAAGTTCATAATACAAATTGAATTTATTTGAAATTATTTCAATGTTTTAATTGCAAATTAAATAAAAAAAAAAAAAATTAAAATTTGAACAAACATCAGAGAATCATCATATTTTTAAAATAAAAAATAAATTGAAATAAATATTATGATTGAGAAAAAAAATAAACTTTTGCTGATGAATTCTCTAATTGGGGTCAGTGAAAATTTAATTTCGCTGAATAAATATTTAATTTACCAAGAATTTCCATACAAATGACGAATTTTTTTAAAATCATAAGAACAACATAAACGGAATTAATAATTTGGTACATAAAAGTGAGTCTTCTTTACTAAAAATTCTTCAAATTTAGTGGTATAAAAATTTAACATTTTAACATTTTAACATTTTATGAATAATAATTCAGTTTTTTGGAAAAAATTTGTAGTTGAGAGTTGACTTACACAGGTTACACGATGTTAATTTTCAACATTCCATAAAATAATTGGAATTCAAATTAATTTTAATTTATGTTAATGTTTTTAAAAGGTTAGCTTAATTTATAGGGATGACCAAGAGGATGACTTAACATATAATCAAGTATAGATAAATAACATATTGAGGATTTAGAATCCTAACCAATGACTTGCCCCATATTATCCATAATTATTATTAGCTCAGATAATCTCATTATCCTATCCATATTATTACTCACATAGGTCATAATCGAGTAAATGAGCAATTCAGATTTCAACTTAGATTTCCAAACTCCAACATTCCATATGCTAATATCGTCAGACATCATATGAATATGCACTGGGTCAATGCATTTAATAGTATTATGATATATGAATATTTCAACTCTGACAACTTACTTTAAAAAATCCATGTTTCCACGATACATGTCCTGCATCTATTTACACAACCACAAATCAAAGCACTTCAATGTGAATTAAAAAAAAAAAAAATAACGTAACACCCAGTAATAACTTAAATTGATAATTCCGATGCATAATACAATTAAATCAATTTCAGGAGTCAAATTTACAATGCTATTATGATTGGTTGGTTGCAGTGGCGGATCCGTCTAAAATTTTGAAAGATGTACTAAAATTGAATGGCAAACAGAAACTAAATTATGTAACTATTAGCCAGTTTATTCCCAATTAGCACGTAGGTGCCGTTTTGATACACCACACACTCGAAGAAACCCGTTTGATTATGGCAGATAGGCACATTAAATCTATATTTTGGCGTTTAGAAACGTCACTAAGCCATATGCGTGCCCAGCAGCCTAAATCTCCGCTGAGAAAGTGTTGGGTATCTGCATAGAAGGTGCTCTTTAGTTTACCTTTCGTTCACATCGCCGCAATTGCGACAAAAAGTATTAAAAGGGATACCCAATCTTGACTTGTGTTCCTCGACCGCCGGACAGTGTTCCGTGAGAACTGTCACGGACCTGGTCACGTCTCAACGGTATAATCTTAGGAGTTCTTCCGCTTCAATCTGCCTATAATCGGGGCCAAGTAATCATAGATGATCTGCATGTAGATAGACTTTTCCACCTAGCATTGGTCATTCTCGTATAGTACAGGCCAGTTTATTTGTTTAGCAGACCCCATCTAAGAGATTTGCGCCGAATTGTCTGTAGCATGCGCCGAACGGATATTGTTATCAATAAGGCGTTCTAGGATTTTGAAAACAAAAGAAGTTAAACTGATGGGTCTAAATTCCATAGCCATCTCATGTCTCGTTCTGTCCGCCAGGTAAGTGGCACGTGTTTCAGGCAGACATAAGATTTAAAGAAACAGTTCAGCCATGACCAAGGAAATATACCGTCTAAACCCGTGGATTTATAGGGCTACTTAAAGCCTTGCTACTGCTATCTGACATAAACAGATCGTTCTCCCACCCATTGGAAGTACCTACTTCCTCTGTATATTCATTCGTAATTGGACTATTTGTTCAATCGTGGAAGTGAATTGTTATAAGAAGCTCTAGATTTTCTTTTGGTGTTTCGTCTTGAGAAAGCTAGGGCTGCTGTAGCTCTTAGCTAGAGTTTTTCTAACTCTAGTCGACTTCTCTGTTTCCGTGATGGAAGTCTTCCAATTTTCGCATTTGACACATTTAATGAATTTCTTATATTCCCTAGGGGTTTTTTATAAGGCTGCTATAGTTGAAATGTACGGCACGATCATCATTGTAAGTCAAATTAAATGACAAGATAATATGGAAACTATATTAGGAATCACTTAAATGAGACATTGATTTATGATAAAAACATAATAATACTTGAGTTCTCAATGTTTACAAATATATCAGAGATGAGAAATGAGATATTATCACTCGACTAAGTTAATATGGGTTGAGTAACTTGATAATAGTCGGTCACTCCATTTATCATCACACAATGTTTTCACTATGGATAAGGTGAAATTATTTTTTCCTAATAAAAATGTCTACCGAATTATCTTTCAATTGTGTTTTTTCCGAAATTTTGAATAAGTCTCTCAATTATTGACTAATTTAAAATTAATTTTTCAATTAGCAATATTTTGTTAAATTTTAGTATTGTATTTAGTATTGTAGGTGTTTACAAGTTATACATATAAGAGTATGTCAAATGAAACATTATAATGCTATGGTAACCATATAGAATATCATTTTTTAATCTCCGATCCCACGCAATTACTAAGATATGTTGTGATCTAAGTACCGGTAAGTCTGCATGTCGGTTAATCAATTCATCTCCAAAAAATTGAACATATTGAAATCTAATTTGATTTTCTTTCTTGGCAAAATATCTTTCAAAAACGCTTTTATAACCGAATGTAATGTGCCGTCATTCATGAGTTAACTATAAATCGTTTATATTTGTCTGTTCATTCATTTTATATTCAAAAACTGAAATTATTCAATTGGAAAAAAATGTGAAAGGTGCGTTCGTATCATTATTTTAATTAAAATATATCATCATCCACACCAATGTGTGCATCCATACAACTTTGTTGAAGGTATACACAATTCTTCTCTCTTGATTTAATTCATCGTAAAAATGAGTTCATGTATAAATAATAAAATATATGTACAAAGTCATGGTCAATGTTAAAATGTTATTTTCTGAATGGGAATCAATGAATTGGTACTTAAGAAAATAGAGAAAATATGTATCGCAATCATATCTTGAAACTATCACAAAAATGGTGGAACCTCAATGAAGGTATATCTGCTATTGTTTTCGTACATCAAGAGTATACTTAAAGTTTTCCGGATAAATACAATACTAAACGAGTGGCAGAACAGGAGGCGATGAAAAAGATTGTGAATCGAATAAAGTGGAATCAGATCGACAATGTACTAAAGCGATCTATCGGTGTTATTGTAAAATATGCACTTAACTGGTATTCTCAGAGTCATTAAAGACTCGGTCGTCTAAACAGAACGTGACGAATTATCGACATTAAGAAATTTCGAACTAGTGATAGCGGATGGAGTATATTGCAGGTATTATTCAGATATCGTATTATCGAAATATATACACATTATTTACGGAAAACAAAGATTTAACATTGACAATTATTCGCATGTACAAAGGTATACTATCCAATATAAATTCAAAAATGTCAGCAACAATACCTTATTATTAAACAAATTAATTTCTTCAAATATACATGCATATTTTGTTTCATTTAAATGTCTATTTTAAAATTAATATAATTCCGTTTATATGTTTTAAAGAGAGATTTTTAAAGATCACCATGGACCTAGGCTGTTTTACTTGTTTGAATATTTGTGGTCAGTGACCTAGTGTGCTACATATTTTTTATTTTTTATTTTTCTTTTTTTATTAAGAAAATTTGACTTATGAACAACACATAATTTGAAATATAAAATTGCGGTTTTTATAAGATATGTTAATAATTAGTAAGTATGGTATGTTCAATGTGTTATTAAGAAAAAAAATTACTTATTTTGTTTTTTTTTTTTGTAATTAAATATCAACAAAATATTTTTTTTAAAAAAAAAAAAAACACAAATAAAATAATGTAAATAAACAGAAATGAGAGTGCAAGTGCACGACGTTGTCTTCACTTTTATTTATATATTGTGAAAGGAAAAATATGTAAATATTAAATTTTAAAAAATATATATTTAATATTTTCAAGAGAAAAAACTATATAATTGAAGATATTTAATATTATTTTAATGTACTTGTGACAAAATAATAAAAAATTAATGGGTAGAAAGGATACAAGTTAAACTTTAATAGCAAAAAATTTAAAACTTGATGGGATCATTAAAATTCGTTAAACTGTTCATCCCTAACATATAAAACATAATTGAAATTATTTCTGTTTATCATGAAATTATTAAAAATTATTTCGTATTTTATGTTCATAATTGTTTAAAATTTCATAATTTGCAAAATCACTAAAATTTCCTTATGTTGCATAATAAAAAATTTAAATTAAAGCATGAATGAAAGAACTTTATGTATAAATTGCATTTGAAATGTTCATCTTTGCACTTTATCTGTGACTTTTACCGATTATTGTGGTGAACATTTCTATCTTTTTCTTCTATTTTTATGTAAAATGAATGGGCATAATATTTAAAAGGAATTGTGTCATAAGAAGATTTTTTTTCTCTAAAAAATGAATCGTAAAAATTTTTATTGTATTTTCATAAAATTTTTACGACCTTTTATAACCTATTTTTAAATGATTTAAATGTAACCAGAAGTCTGTCTATGATGAATGGAAATATGGAAGTTAATACTTTAAAGATTTATTAAAAACATAATTTTATCAACGTATATAAACATAATATGCTTTAGTTTAAATTAAATAGAATATTTGTTTGTCAAGAAAAATAAAATATTTAACATTTAAAACATTAAAAACACCAAGTGATGTTTTCAATCAAATTAATATATACATGCATATACGTTAACCAGTAGCATTTTAACAGCTAATCAGTAACAATCTTTAAGGATTGTGTGAAATAATATAAATGAAATCAATATAGACATATTGATTTCATTTATATTATTTCACACAATCCTTAAAAATTGTCACTGATTAGCTGTTAAACTTCTACTGGTTAACGTATATGTAAAGTATACAAATTATAGAAGCTTTAAAAATAATATAGTTTTTTTTTTATAGCCAAATATCCGGTATTTTTAAATTTATTATTTTATTCAAATTTTATTTCAATATTATTTTATTCAAAATCAATTATACCATTGAACTATAAGTATACCTAAAAATCTGTAGAATAAAATAAAATTATTAGTAATTAGCACGTTATTGCGAATATATACTTTAAATTGGTGAATACGAAACTGTAATTGGTATAAAAAATATAATCGGAAAACATTTAACTAATACTTTTCTGAAAATTTTTTCAACACCATATTTGAAATGGTTCTTTAAAAATTTTTAAACCAGAAAAAAATTACTTCGACTTATCATTGAGTAGAACGAAAGACATGTTTTTATAAATTTTGAATGCATTTATAGCAGACCATCAAAACAGTGAATACTAACAAATAAATTATTCATTACAAAATAAATTTTTATGGGGTTTTTTTTACCATTCGAATTTTAGCATTATAATTAAAAATTATAGGTTGAAAGTGATAGCACTTTAATTTAATTAGCTAACAATTAATGTTTTCAGCTGTTACATGGTAATTTTTTTAATGTGCTTTTCTCTTTTATATTATCAGTAACTTTTAAATAAATTTAAATTTATTACATTCGTTTTAATCAAATATGAATTTTCTTCAATTTTTTCCAGTTCACGTAAAAACTTTTCATATATAAATGTAATAAAATATAAAAAATGTGACATCCTTTAATGAATTTGATCCCTTTGTCCCTATTTTAAAAAGAGAAAGAATTTCTTATAATTTTATGATCATCACTTTTTAGATAATTTTTTTCAATGATACACACTACTTTCTTTAATCAAATTATATTGTAATTTCTTTCTCAAATATTGAAGTATTTTTTTTTTTTTTTATAAATATGTAAAGAAAAGGCTTGGCAAATATTCATAAAGTAACATCATTTAAATCATATCTTAGTGACATAATTTTTAAAAAATGTATTAAAAAAAAAAAATGAAAAAATGCTAATTTCCACTCGAATTTTTTGCTACTTTCTATGTTAACTGGAAAATATACTAAAAAATGAATCATTTGTAAAATATTTTAATATTATTTATGAGTACAAAGTTTATTATAAATATTAAATTAATTCAATAAAAGTTAATACGAAAAATAATTTAAAAGTTGAATATAAAATTAATAATGAAAAAATAGGCTGGAAGCTAAAAAATTAAAAAAATATATTAGCTTAATAAAGTTATCAAAACTAGTATTTAATTAGAAATGTTTTCAAATGGTTAATTAAATTAAATTAAATTTTTATTCAAAGTTTTGTTTTTTATTTTTTATTTCTCTTCAATTAATCGCTAAAACACAATAAATAATGAGATTTAACATGAAACACATTTATACACATTTTATTTTCGATCAATTATTATTAGTATGTCAATGGGTCAAATTCATTTTTTGTGTTAGTATAATTCACTTAATTTTAGATTAATTTTAAATTGGTTTGAATTTAATGTTATTTAGTGAATTGGTTAAAATAATTGGTATTTTATTCACTAGAAATCACTGCCAGTTATAAATGACATAAGTCAAGTATACTTGTTTTCTCACAAGCCCATTAAATGTAGTATGTAGGTAAATATAAATTATTTTTTTTTAATTTTTACCACTGTTGAAAATATTTAAAATACGATATGGTGATATTTATTATATATATTTAATTATCAACAATTATCAGACATGAAAATATTAAATTCTTTTTCGGTACATTATTCAGCAAAAGTCTCAATTTATATATACCAAAATTTTCATTTTACTTTGAAAATATAGGCTGATTAATTTTTGGGAAACTAAAGTTTTTAATACTCGTATCTGCTTGAAATTAAAAACAATGAATGAATTGACATTATTTGAATGGACATGATGATAACAATAATAACTTGTAAAACACGGTTTTTTTATATATTTTTTCTTTTTTTTTTTTAAATTGTTTACATAAAATGTATGTAAAATAGAACAATTGTAAAGTATATGTGTTTTACGAAACACACGCTAATGTAACATAAATTGTAAAAAATTAAATAAAAAGTTTGTGCAGTAAATAGTATGGAAAAAAAGTTTGCTATGAAGATTGACTGTTAATGAAAATTAAATTTTCCAAGTTTTACACATAATTTTCATTTCAATTTAATGGTATGATTTAACAGGTTTTCTTAAAAGTAAAAGTTATTAGAAATTAAAGCAAACGAATGATTTTATAAAGGATATAATTTAAATAGCAAATATAATGACCTAAGAATCGTGATAGATGTTAAAAGATGTTGATAATTTTTCGACATATTCCATAATTGCTTCAAAGTCAAAACCCAGAAGTAGAAATTCTGTGAAAGTACTCGTAGTTATGATCGATTTACCGTATGCAATCAATATAACAGGTATTGTATTTGTCATCGGCAAGATCAGCAAATTACACTGATTAAAAAAATCAGTTAAAAAGTATGCACAGCAAAGAGGGTAAATAAAAAGTATGCGTGGAAACATTATCAAGTTGAAATTTATTCAATGAAATTTCCATTAAAAAGATGAAGGCAGCAAATTTTTTTTTTTTGATAATATCCATTAATGGCTGTCTTTAAAGAGGTCTTAGTAGATATTATAAATAAAATATTTACTATTCATAAGGATGAACTGATTATAACATAATTAATTCAATTAATTGTTTAATTGAACGTGAATGTTTCAATAAATTCTAACATATGCAAATATTATACGCAAAATATCATCTTTTATTTTATTCGAAATCATAATTCCATCTGAAAATAATTTAAAAGAATAAAATTATAAAAATTTTATGTAAATATATATATTTTTAGCCTCTTTTAATATTTACATATTTAAACTATTTTCTAATAAACAACTTTAACAAATAACACTGTATTAATTGCTTTGTTACTTAAGTGATTAAAGACAAAAAAAAAAAAAAAACAAAAATAATGAAAATAACAACACATCATCATTATAATAAATAAAATCAATAAATTAATTATTTTTATAATAAATTAAATAATTACTAATTTTTTTAAAATAATTATAATTATAATTAACTTCTTGGTGGTATCCATCCTCTATACGGTAATGGCATTTCATTATTATCTAATTCACGTTTTCTTCTATGATGTTCACTACCATGTGCCATAATATATTGCACTTGATGACCACCACCATCATCATGACCACCTTCGGCTAATTTTTTAACTCCAATTAATGCGGCCAACATGAGTGCCATTAATGCAACACCAAGTGCTTTGGCCGCTAGAAGACCAACTGCACCGAAACCAAGAGCGGCCATCATTTTTTTCATCATTAAACCCATCAAAAGAATTCCACCCATACCACCCTTGTCCTTTTTCCGTCCCTCTAAAATAATTTCAAAATAAATTTATTTGTTAATAATAGTAATATAGTAAAAAATTTGTAAATACTAAATTTAAATAAAGTGCAATAATAAATGGCTATTTTTAATATGCAAGTAACAATTTAATTGTACATTTTTTTATTACGAAAAATTTACGTAATGAAAAAAATGTAGAATGAACTATCTGGTTGTTGGCTTAAACATCCCGAATACTTCAGAGTAAAGTGGCACATACAATAACTTCTCAGTTATTGTACATATGATTTTATGGCGAGTTTTTTTTTACACATAGAAAAACGCATTATAAACCTACTGTTTAGACCCAAGTATGTGCCAGAAATTGATATAACTTTTGGATGAATGACCGGTGACAGCATAAGTAGGATTTTAGTTTTTAAAAAAAAACCGTACATTAGTTCAACAGTATGGTTGAATTGACAGTAAAAATTTAAGTTTTTTTTATTATCATGGGGGTCTGTCACTCGAAGATTTACCAACTGCAACAGCTAATTACGGTGCTCTCAATATACAATATAGTTTATATTTTTATTCACAAGCGTAGCATTTTGTTTTACATTGCAATTGAAAAGAAATATCCATAAAATAATTCAAATAACATGCAATCTGCTATTGTTAGTGAGCTACAGCAGTTAAGTGTTAATAAAATGTAAACATTACAGTGATACTAACAGCTAGTTTTAAAAAATCCGCAGTATCATCTGACATGAAAGAAACCGACGTTAGAATGCAGCAAAATTGAATAAACAAAATACATAAAGTACAATGTTTCTAATTCTTCCTATTTTACAACTCTTAAACAAATAAATGCAAGTCCAACTAGATACTGGTTCTGTGATGGATTGAATGACTGGAAGGTATATACAGCCATCAAGTGTACCAAAAAATGTATTGCGTTGTAATTACTGGACATGCCAACGGGACATGTCATCATCTCATTAAGCTAATTTGACACAAACATTTTTTATATGCACTCTGTTTCAGAAACTAAAATAATGTTAAAATCAAAAAATATTCAATAAACGTGCAAAATATTCAATAAATGTGTCAAAAATTGTCATATTGAACTGGAAGCATTTTTTTGATAATATTAATGTATTTTCAATAATATTTAAAAATATTTAAGTATTTAAAAACCGTAATATGTTGTACTATATATTTATAAATAAAGCACTGCATTTCATTTTAAAGTGGCTTAACTGTAAAAATGATGACACTTAAAAAATGTACTAAAATTTGCAAAAACGATGCTAATATGAAAATTTTAGAACATTTAGTTGTAGGATCACGTATGATTTCATGCCAGTAACTCGATCAAAACATGTGTCAAAAATTACATATGTTTAATGCTTAAAATATGATATTAATGTCGTGCTTATCGATTGGCTGGCAACATCTCAACACCAAAATTTGTAGCTGGCGATTTATGTACCATTTTATACTGAAATATTCAAATGTATAACCGTGAATAATTATAATTGATCCTATATTTTCCACTTATAGCATTTCAATTAAACTTATTTGAGTTCACATATAATATAACATTGTTATGCCACCCTATGCACCTTTAAGGAGTAAAGGTTAAGATGAGATGATAATTAATTAAAATATTAATAATTCATTTTATGTATTCCAATTTTTGATATTATTCTTTAACAGAATATACACCTATATCATTAGCATTATTTATATAATCAATAATTATTCATTTTATTAAGTCAACAATAGTATAAATTTATGTTTATTTAGAGGGAAAAGTGATCGCAAAAATCAATTTAAGAATTAATTATGAATGCTTTTGGTAATTTTATTATTTCAACATAGACCTTCAACATCTTGTCAATAATATTTGCGAAAAATTATTTTTTCCATACTTTACTTTTCTTACACTTGAAATATTTAACATAAAATTTATATTAAATTAATTTGAATAAAGTATTTGTGAAACTTAAATTATGTATATTTAAGGATGGAACCTGTACTGTTTTGAAAAGTTTAAGATACCATCTGTCTTTTATTTCAGGACCGAAATTTATGAACTCTTTATATAAACAGAACATAAATAATTATGTTATTACCACTGCAAGTGGCAAAATATTCTAAAGAATTTGTATATTTATATTTTAAAATAATTTATAATAATATATAAAACCCATAACCCATGAGATACGGACAATTAACATCAAAATAACTTTATTTGCATAAGAAATTGTCAAAATCGTTGGTGTCTAGAATTTTATCATTATGTTGTAGAAATATTGTAGAAATTTTGTTTCATTTAAGTTTAACAATAATAATTTCAATATTCACCGGGTTATATAGGGATTATAAAAGTTTTAAGGAAATTCATTACCCTGTATCTAACCAATAATAAATTCATTATAAAATACATTAAATCTGGATTAGATACTTTTTAATATAATAAGGTGGTGTAAATTAATAAAATAAATAAAGTCTATTTGAATTATGTAAAAGTTAATTAATTTTACGGCACAGGACAGTTCAGTAAAAGTAACAAAGAACAGAAACAACGTTAGTAAAATTGATAAATTTTATTTAAGAATTAAATTGTATAGTCCTTCGTTGCTTTTTTTTTTCAATTTATTGTCCTGATAGAAATTAATTTCCTGCCATTATTGTTAAAGCAAATTTACAGGCTATTGTTGTCAAAGTATGCTTTTTATTTGTTATTAGGCGGTAAATTTTGATAGAATATCCCTTACCACATTGAATGTTTTAAAAGCAATGTACTGTTATTATATTTTCTGTAGTAATCTATTCATTTATTTAAAATTTACAGCAACCACTTGAACAATTGTCTAATACTTATTATTTTAAAATTAAAATTAATTTAATTTAAAACATATTTACTAAAATATGTACTAATAAATTATAATAGTTCTGATAGTCATTTTTTTAAATTAATAAATTTACCTATCAATCACCAAAAATTCGTTTTCGAGAAATTTTTGTTTTCCATAAAATAGACATTATCATACGGTTATGATCTCCTGATCAAAAAATGTTGAGAAATGCTGCCGATTTCTTATTATGGACATAAATAAAATATTTATGGATTGAAATAAATAAATAACGAATAAATAAAAACAACATTCTGAGAATCTCAACAAGGAGAGCATAAGCGACAGTTGGTGGTACATAATTTAAAATATCAAGGAAACGGTAATGGAAAGGAACATATTGTAAGCCGGAAAATGATTTAGGAAAATTAAGTAGTTGTATTATAATAAAAAAAAGGTTTTCTGAATTAGATAGATGGCTATATTAATAATATTGTTATGTTTATAATAATCAATAATTATATATCGTTATAATTACAAGAAGAAACTTTCGAAGGGTAAAAATGAAATTATGACTAATAGTTTGGGTATATACTAATATTTTCAACAGGTTCATTTGTCGCTGACCTAGACAGTACCCAACGCAGAAGAACAGATATTTATGTATATCAATTTGTACCATTACTACCACCAATATGTGAAAGGAATTGCATACTTGCAACAGTAAAAATTAAAAAATTCAAAACAACCAAGATAAAAGTTAATAAATGTGACTATGATTTGGTTTTAAAGGAATCATCTATCTGAGAATATAATATGGGATTAGCATTCCATATTTATGTGTTTCAAAGAGATGTTAATTGATTTTTTATTAACATAATTCTTTGAATAATCACCACTGGAGACATTGCTCGTAATTTAAAAAGAAAAATACTATTATGGAATAATGGGAAAAATTTGATTTATTAAAAGTTTCTTTTCTTTTAATATAAAAAATATTAAAATTTCGCGGAAATGTCGATTTACAGGATTTTACTTAATATATCTACGTCAATATATTATTATGGAAAAGGATTAGAGTAAAATAAATAATTGTCAAAATAGTCTCAGACCGATAAAAAATAAAATAATTTCCCCAAAAAGTTTACATAAAATTAATGTTTTTATTTATTGTGGAAAATTATTTAAAATTCTGATTTTACTTTAAAATTCCGATTTTCTTAAAAATCATTTTCTACAATCACGTGATATTTTATTTTTAGATTTTTGTTTAAAACACAAAAATTAAAATATTATAATTAATTATTAATATTTATGCCATTTGTTCATTAGTTTTTATTATTAGTGAATGCAAATTTTACAATTTATTTTAATCCATAAAATATTAAATAGATTATTATTTACCGAAAACTTCTTTCTCATCATCGATACCCTTTAATGCACCCGAAATAACCTCTTTAAATTCCGATTTATTTAACAAATCTGGAAATTTAATTTTCAACTCATGTTCACCCAAATATCTAGCAATACGTCCAACATAACCATCATTATTATTATTAACGCCACCATTATTATCATTTGATCTTGCATTATTTTCCGTTGAAAACATTACATTTTCTTCACTATTAACAACATCTGGAACTTTAACAATTTCCAATCCAGGAAATAATTTTAATGGTATATCACTTTTTGCATATTCATTATTTAATGCATTATCAACAACACTACGGATAACACGCGTTCCATGACAAATAATTGGTGATTCCGAATTAAAACAATCTTCTGCCCGTACAACAATTGTTATTAATCCAATAATTATTGTAATTGTGGAAAATCCATTTTGTAAACACTTCTTCATTATTCAAAATAATTTGATATAATTTTTAATCAAAAATTCTACTTTATATCAAAACACTTGATCAACATATAAAATTTAACTAACATTGAATGTTACATTTCCGATACAATTTATAGTGTTTTGTGATTTGATATAATACAAAAAAAAAAAAATTTTGAAAATAAAAATCTTAGAAGAAATAAACCAAAAAGTAAATTACTCTTAAATAAAATGTAAAAAGCAAAGCAAAAAAATTAGTAAAAAAAAAAACAACTAAAAAAACTAAAAATCATCAAGACAATTACCAAACCATTACAAATTTATGTACAGCAGAAGGTTTGGTGGTTTTTTTGTTCGGAATTTTTTTTTTTTCAAATTAGAGAGATGATTATAGAGGCCAAAAATTAAAATTTAATGAATTATTGGAGCGTTGTATGAATGATGTCGGCCAAATAAAGCATAACAGTTGCACTTTTTTTAAAGAATAATTTCAAAAATTACAAAAAAAATTAGACAAAAAAGTCTGATTGAAAATAGATGGACATATATATATATATATATATATATATATTTAGATTGTATACTTTCTAATAAGAAAACGTGTAAAAAAATTAAATTAAAATAAGTAAAATAAAAAGAATAACACAGAATTTGAATTTACTTTCAATTAATATTATTTAGACTGTTAAACATATAATAGTCGTATTAAAAATACGTTCTTTGTGGATGAGTACTAATATGCATTTTAAAGTTTTAAAATATATCAAGCCATCATACCGTACTATTACATGCTTTCGATTAATTGGTTTTAAAAACTATTTTGGTCATACTATAAATACATATTATTATTTATATTTACTATGTACCTATTCATAAACAAGTACATAATTTTCAATGTTTATGGTCAAGATCACAATTACAGCATTGACCATTGGAATGATTTTTTTTTTTTTTTATATTCACCATAAATAATTTTTTATTATTTTCTCGATTCATTCATTCACGATTTTTCATATATTTTTTTTTTTTTTCAATGACAAATTTAAAAATAATATTATTTTTTTTATCATCAATAAATAAGTAGATCAACAGTAAAAGCTGAGTAAAAGTAATAAAATCAGAAAAAGGAGGAAAAACAAAAACATAAAGAAAATAAAATATAAAAATAAGATGAAATTAAAAGTTTAACTTTAGAATAATTATTTATTTCTAATGTGATTTCGTCCCAGGAGGGTACTAAAAATTACACGATAGTAAATTATTTTTCTTTTTGCTGGGTAATTACTGTACTGATGAGAACTATACTGTTCTGCCAATAAATCAACCACTATCAGCAAAATACATAATATAATAAATACAATTTTAAGTCACCATTAGAAATGATACAATTACAATTGTTTCCATACAAAATTCAGACATTACATTTCATTCGAACTTGCTAAATATAGTATATAATTATGATAATCATAAATCTCATAAACAATCTATCCGTTAAATGGTTAAATTTAAATTCGAATTAATGAAAATATTATTAATTTTCCACTTATTCTATACGTTAATGCATCCTAAACTTATTTTCGTCAAAATTGAAAGAGATTCTATCAAATGAATTTTAATTTGATAAGAAAATTACAATAATTTTAAGGTTATAAAAAATAAAATATATCAGTAAATTTAGAATAATCGTTACATGAAACTAAGGGAGGTAGGAAGTATACGAAGAAAAGAAAAATCCAGAAATTATAAATTATTATAATCATACAAAATTTGACGTTGATGCCTTGGATAAAAGAAGAAAACTTAAGTCAATAGACGCTTAAAAAGTGCTAGAGGGGCTAGCGCACTTCGTTTTGTTTTTGAGCGTCTATCTATCGTTTTTTTTAAAGTTTACTATACATATCGCCAGAAGCTGTTTATATAATTTATAAAACAAACAAATCCAATGGAAAAGCTAGCAACACAAAATTGTGGATGACGGAATATTTTTTATATGTTTTAGTACAGAAATTGTGTATTCCTTTGATAAATAAAAGAGCAAAAACAATTATGCTATGAAAGCAAACAGAATTTAACTATTTATTGAAATTATATCACTAACATAAAATTATGTTTTCTTGGTGCAATAATTTTAAAATTGTTAAAATAATTTTGAGGAGAGCATAAGATCTGTAGCTGGAGAGCGAGCACTAGACGGCAGGGAAATAGAACACCTAATCGTCATTAAAGAGGTTAGTATCTGTGGAAGGGGATGAAGTGAACTGAAGGTGCTTGGCCATATATTGTTAAAAATGGCGATTGTATGTAGACGCTGTGACGTCGAAATGATAATAATAGTGATGATTTATTTCAATCTATCTAATGGTTAATTGTTTCGTTCACCAAAAAGCTGCAACAAACTAAAATGGAGAAGGAATTGATTAGTGGAAAATAACACCGTTAATTGTAATAAAAATAAAAAAACGTAAAGATTTTCGTAAAGTATATAAACACATTAGCATCAGAATTAATGACAAAATAACAAAAATTAGAAAGGAATACTGGAACCGTTTTAGTAAAGACATGGAACGTGATTTATATGGTGAACAAAAAAAAATCTAACTTTCTCTGGAAAAGAAATAAGTCTGTAAATGAATATACCCAAAATTCATCACTATCAGCTGATGCATGGGTTAAGCATTTGGAAAATTTATTCACCAACACAGAAGAATTTCATCTGAGACATACGAGGCACAGATGTCAAGATAATAACATGCAATTACAACATTGAAATATAGAAAATCTATCTCAAACGAGTGTCTTGAATATGGTAGGGACATCCTAATTATTGAGATTGTTAAATTGATCAATAAATTGCTTGAACCTAAAGAGATATCCGCAGATTGAGGAACTAGTGTAACAATACCTATATTTAAGAAGGCCAGTGAAACTGATCTGAGAAACTATCGTGGTATCACTTTATTAAGTGCTGTCCAGAAACACTTAATTATTTGCTCAAATTCATACTAATAGAATAATTTTTAGTTAGATTGTCAGGATATGGAAGAATAACTGTTCAAAATCATCATAAAGTGTAACAATATTGGTAATAGTTTTATAGTCAAAAGATAAATTTCTCATTCATAATTTTAAAGCGTATCACAGTCACATTATGATATTTAACGCGAGCCCCACGATTGGCTATTGTATTATAGTAAAAGATAAATTTTTCATTCATAATTTTTCGAACGTGAATTTCATACCTGACTGTGTGGCATTATTTAACAAGGGTACAAAAACCGCGTTAAAGTTTTTGCTGTTGAGACAATTTGACGTCATTATATTTGAAATTTTTGTTTGGGAATGTAAATTATGAGTCGTGCACAATAAATTAATTACGCTTCAACATATCACAATGAAATTTTTACAAGCATACTTCTAATATAATTAATTTGTACACATTAATTTAATTGGAGTATTCCTGTGTCACCTACATAGTTCGACATCCGTTTTCCTTCCAACCGACTTCGTTTTCGACAGGTCAACTTGATTCTTTCTTCTTCCTTCATGCCTTTTTCCTTATTCAGGGTCGGCAATTCTACTACTCAATCTATTTCTGCCTCGGATATAGTTGCTTAGAATTCTGTTACTCAATATCACTCCGGATGACCATCTTAACATTCTCATCTCGGTTGCGTGTAGTTTCTGCATATGATCTCTTTTTACAGCCCAACATTCAGAACTGTAAGTCATTGCTGTTCGTGTAATAATGTTTTCTTGAATTATTAATCAATCATCGCTTCCTGCAGTGTAATGGCGATTCTAAAGCGGACCACCTCTTCTACCAGTGTAATAACTAATTTTTGAGTTATTAATTAATCGTCGCTTCCTACAGTGTAATGACGATTCTAAAGAGGACCACCGCTGCTACCAGTGTAATAATGTTTAATGAAGTACGCCGCTGCCACCAGTGTAATAATGTTTAATGAAGTACACCGCTGCCACCAGTGTAATAATGTTTTCTTGAATTATTAATTAATTGATTCAATATTTTCTGCTGCAACCTGGTAGTAATTATTGAAAGATTGCCACTTACACTGTGTAAAGTTTCCTTTTGGAAACCGCTGCCACTAGCGTAAAGATTCTCGAAATTATACCGCCGCAACCAGTGTAATATTCTCTTGGAAGTTCACCGCTGCAACCAGTGTATTAACTAATTTTCTTCGAGGGTTATTAAATTATCTTGTGGTGAAACACTGCTGTCACCAATGTAATATAATAATAACCGCTGTTAAAGCTTGCTTTGCTGCCACCACTTTGGTTAATAAAACTTACCAGAGAGAGTTGTATTGAAACACTAATTTATTTTAATATATATTTATATAGCCCGTTTAACACAAATTTTACATA
>JANSTX010001520.1:0-22671 GCA_027564355.1 Penthetria funebris
AAATGGGATAGTGTCGATTAATTCATCAATCGCATCATTAAATTCATGCCAATTAATGCGACCATAGTCTGGAATTTACAATATTGTACAATAGAATTAATGTTATTAATTCTATAATTAATTTACTTATTTTTTATTTCTCAATATACGAGTACATATTTGTATAAAAATATAACAAATTAACAGAATGTATTATTTTGTGATTGAATATTTTATCATCAATTTCGAGACATTGACCATTTTATTTCATATCACTTATACCGGTATGCACGGTATGTGTGATATGAAATACAGATTTCCAATAAAAATATCTGATTTTTCTTAATTCCATAAAGGCATGATAATTGACATCTTTATCATTCATTCTTGAACTAAGCAATGATAATATGATTAGATGTTGTTTAACAAAATTCTGTTATTGTTTGTTGTTTATCATTAAATCGATTCCGCGGCAATGTGCGTGCAACTCTGCTTTTTTCAGTAAACAAAAATTGGTTTCAATCGTTAATGATGTAGTTTGACCTCACTCAGTTCAAGATTGTCGCGTTTGTATCTCTTAAATTCAAAATTTCATCAATTCAACCATAGTTCTAACATTTCTGGTTTCATATCGTGTGCATTTTCTTAGTTATTAATTTGGAAAATGTTGGAATTTATGCATTGACATTAACATCATCTCGACCCTTACACTATAAATGTATATTGTGTGGCACTACATTATCGTTTCTTAGATAAAAAATCGGTCTGCACTAAGATAAGATCCTGATTATAATAAAAAGACCTTAAGTATATGAAATAAAAAATTAAAGCCTATGAAATTTATTTCAAATTATTGGAACACTGCTTCGAGTGCTTATAATATGTCAACAGTTTGCATTTAAAGTACAGTGCACTCGGATATATAATTTTTTAAATTTATTAAATTTACAATTACTTTACACTTTACATTGATGGTGGGGCTGAAAATCCGCCAGATGATTGTTGACCAGACGATGGGTAACCACCAGATGGTTGATATGCAGGTTGTTGATTACCAGGTTGTTGACTGCCAGGTTGTTGCCTACCAGGTTGTTGATAACCAGGTTGTGGATAGCCAGATGGCTGATAACCAGGTTGTTGATAACCAGATGGTCTATATCCAGATGGTTGACCACTATCACCTCCACCACCACTACCAGTATGTTTGAGTGCACTTTGTAAAAGTGATCCGAGATTATTTTGGTTTCTAAATAATCCACTTAACTGCGCTAAAAGATTTGAATTTCCAGAATTTGATCCTGATGAAGGATTAGTATATGGTGTATAACCAGTAGGGGTACTACCACCAGAGTTACTACCACCGCCACCACTACCTAGTGAACTTAATAATGATGACAATCCAGAAGCAGACGTGCCACTATTCCCCGAACTGCCTAATGAACTTAATATAGCGGATAATCCACTATTACCACCACCTCCACCGCCACCACCGCCGCCTCCACTGCTTGCAAGTGCACTTAATAATGCAGTCAATTGCGAATTACTAGCACCACCTGTATTACTACTGCTACTGCCACCACCTCCAGTAAATGCCTTTAAAATACTACTAAAGGTGCCACCACTTGACTCACTACTATCATCTGCACCACCACCACCACGATATGCTCCTCCACCACCTGGATAAGAAGCACCACTACCACCAGAGTGTCCACCACCTTCTTGTTGATTTGGATAATTTCCACCGCTGCCATAATTTGGCGGTGCATATCCACCACCACCTTGATTATTAGGATAATTTCCTCCGCTGCCATAGTTTGGCGGTGCATATCCACCACCACCTTGTTGATTTGGATAATTTCCACCACTTCCATAGTTTGGCGGCACATATCCACCACCGCCTTGCTGATTTGGATAATTTCCACCACTTCCATAATTAGTTGGTGCTGCTGCATAGCCACCACCACCTCCACCCTGTTGTGTTGGATAATTTGTACCAGCACCATAATTATTCGGTGCAAATCCACCACTATAACCGCTTCCTACACCAGAATTTGAAGGTAACGGAGCAGAGGGATATGATGGTGCCGAATTAGGATTATCTGGAACAGTTGGATACAGACTACTTGATGCGGAATTTTGAAAACCATAATTTGAACTTTGATGTGATGATGTAACTGGTTTATTTGCGGCTTGTACATCATCTGAAATCAGAGTAAAGTATGAGTAAATGCTTTTGAAATAATTGTCATAATTGTACTTATTATAGGTTGCTAATAAACGGTGTAGAATTGTATAACAGTTTTATTCTTTATTTGAAATTTTGATCTTGCTATACAAACTGTTCTAAAGTGCAAACTTTAGTAAACTTTGTTAAGTTGTAGAATATTTACATGTAAAATAAGTTATGTAAGTCAAAAGAGCACTGAACACTTAACAATTATTTAACAAATTACAATACAATCGTATGATTGCCATAAAAATTACATTATTGCATTTATTGGTACTATGTTTATTTGCAAACTCTTTTATAATCCAAAGATACATGCATATTATTTATAATACTTGAATCAATTGTCTAGCTTATTATGTAGGTATCTAGAATTTCATTATCTATTTTAAATCTAACACATCAATGACTGGTTTCAGAGTAGTGTAATATTAAGCTAATAAATTTAGATCATAATACCTGTTTTGCTATCACCAAATAAATTTATACACTCTGGAAAAGATCCACAATCTTCACCTTCCCTTTGCAAGATCAAGCAATTCTTTTTTGTAATGATACATAATTCAGACGGCATACATGCAATATCTTGGCATGATTGGGAATATTCTTTATGTTTTCAAAATAATAAAATTTTAAAAATTATTGTTAATTTAATTTTAAAATAAATGTTTTGATTTCTTTCGCCCTACTTACTTGAATTTGCATTTGTAAATAATATTGTCCCAAACAGTATAACTAGTGTACATTGAAACCTCGATAATGCCCGCATATTCATCATTTTAGTCTAAACTAAAATATGTTTAAGATTTTTTTGTAGAATGTGTATTCATTATTTCATTATTTTATTGAAATTTAATGCCAAAAGAAATTAAATTGCTCATATTTATGCCAATAACTGAGATATAGATGTAACTTTATTTGCAAGACATCCAGAAGTATAATAATTGGGATGATTGTAACACTGATTGGTACAATTATTTAAAGTTAAAAAAATTATAATTCATCAGAACACAGCCCGCATAAGCAAAGATTTTTAAAATTAATTGTAAAACGAAGGATTTGATCAAACTCGGAGATAATATTTCCAAATCATTAGTTGAATAGATTTGCGATTTAAATCTGCAATGCCGCGCTATTGAAAATTTTAGAATACAAAAAAACTAATCTGAATTCTATCCTCGTAGTATGCAATAAAATTATTTTGCAGAATTTAGAACAGTTTTTCAAGTATCAATATGTTTAGAATAGAATAACATATTTGGAAATTGATTGCAAATATCTATTGCATAATCATTAAAGTCTATAAATAAACATGCAATTGAAACTGGAGTATCAAATATAGTACATTCCACATATTGACCTAAATATTTATTTTTCACGTTAATTAAAATAAAATATCAAATGAGGATTTGTGAAGATTGTCGAATTTTCAGGCAATGGATACGATTACTAGACGAAGAAAATATAATTGGATCGACTATACACTGAGTCATTCGATTGATGTTATCGCAAGTTATGCATTTGAATAGACGCATCAGATCAGAAAAGAATAACTGTGCGGCCAAAAATAATATAGCGGAGAATGGTCATTGAAGTGGTTGATACTCTAGTTGCAAGATGTAGAATCAAGTGAAATTACTGACCAAAAATCGTGAAGTTAATTGAAATTTGAATTAAATTATATATAAGATTAACTTACTACAATTAAACTTAACCTAATCACTCAAAGAAATTAATTTAATCACAATAATACTATTATATTCTCAATGTATTCTATCTCACTGAAAATTTTATTACACGATTGACATCTAAGCGACTATAGAATTGATAATTCACTAATTTAATCAAAAACAAAGTTGATGTTTTATTCATAAATATTTTGCTCATAATATTTATATTTAAAATAAATCATTTAATTTAAGTTGATAACCTTCTAACCCAGTAAACGATATTCAAATGGTATTACGTTGTGAAATATCTCACAACATTTTAGTGTAAACTATTGTCAATAATCTGCAATATTGTAAATAATATTGTTCGCCAATATGACTTAAGGTCATATTCAAAATTTGAATCTTCACTACTAGCAATCGACACAATAACCATAATAATGGTAAAATATTACTCATGATTTATGAACCGTATAAAAATTAAAGAATTTGATTGTCACCAATTAAATGACTATATAAGTGTTTTCAATAATATTCAAATAATCATGCACGGAATTTTATTCATCTGATAGATACGAGTAGATATATGTTCTAATGGCAGTATAATATACACATCTAGTGTTCCACTTGGATGTTGTTTCATTGCAATATTTGCAATTCTATTATCCGGCATACTTTCAACATTATCTCTCCAATAACGGTTTCTGGTTCTTGTCTTACTATGTCTTGAATTTGACATTCAACTCGGATATCATCACTTCTGATTCTATCTTTGAGTGAATGAGCGGTGATAGTACGTAAGATCTTCATTTCTGTTGTCCTTATAAATTGTTTAGTTCTGAACGTATCACTGCAGGTTTCCACTGCATATGTTAAAATAGGTCTTACCCATGTTTTATAAATTCGTATTTTGCGTTCTAGTAACATGAACTTGTTTCTCCAAATATAGGGGGCATCCTTGTGAGGGGTTTCTGAACAGTTAATCAGTTTTACTATCCTTCTTAAATATATGTATTGTTATACTAGATGTTCAATCTGTGCGTATCTCATTACGTTCAAGTAATTTATTGAACTGTTTAACAATCTCAGCAATAAGGTTGTCTCCCCACCATATTACAAACACTTGTTTACATCAATACCACCAGATTTTCTATTGTTCTTCTTTCAGATGTTAGTTGACATAACATTATTATTTTAAAATCAGTGTCTCGTATTTCTGAGAAAGCTCTATCTATCTGAATCTATCTGAAATTGCAACTAATAGAGCAAGAGATTTGATGGCGGTACTAAACGCCACTAGATAGATTTAGAGTGCCTATCTGCCATAATTAACCGGGTCCTCGAGTGTGTGGTATCAAAACGCCACCTACGTACTACCTGGGATCCTTTCGAAAACAACCAACCAACCATATCGATTTAGGTAATAAAAAAAGCTAAAGCTTTACTGTGATACATCGTATACTATCCAAATAAGGGTGATATTAGTGCCGAATAAGGGGATGAGTTTGTGCACAATAAGAAAGAATATTGCACGTAATTGTTCATTGTAACATTAACCATTTCAACTGAGTATTCGGAAGAATAAACTACTTTCGCATCTGATTGATCTTGTACAACGTATAAAATTATGGTGTGTCTTTCCTGATCATTAATTGAACATATATTTTTTTACATTTCTAGTGCACTTTATTACGTAGGCTATTGAAACTGTATATATTCATTTTTTGAATACAGTACTCAGTATGTGAAATTATATAATTATCATCAGTTATGTCGGAAGTATATTAACCTACAATTCCAAAAACATACGATACGAATGATATTATTTTAACTGCAGCACATTAATTGGGAATGGGATTGGTCAACCTAAGTTAAATCACTTAGTGATAAATTTACTGAAAAATGAATTTTGTCTGCAATGCGACTCGAACTTAGTTCCAATGTCTACCGTGTCAAATCAATCGTCTTGAAAATATATACGTGTACATGCACATCTAAGTGATAATATTACGACTTAGAAAATATAATAAATAAGTTTGTCAAACAATTAATGCCCCAAAAATACGAAAAAGTGAATAATTGGTTAGATGATAGCATGCCACCTTTAGTCAATAGTAATTAAAAATTGACGAACTTCCAATGTCACCCTGATACAAAGGATAACAAAACACATAGTTTTAAATTGCATATTTTTTAAACAAATTATTTATCAAGATTTCGAAAATTTCACAAATAAAATTTTTCGTCAATGAAAGCACCAATCGTGCAGATTTCAAATATTTTGGCTAAATAAAATATTAAATGTCGAGTGAACTGTCAAGGTCTGAGATGATAAACGCATGATTTTCCGGTTAAAAAAATGGAATTATAAATGATAACGAAGTTATCTACAACGTGTCTCTAATACATGTAGAATTGATTCTGGCTTCTGACTTTTTATCGAACGTCAATCCAAAATTCTGCTATTAAATCACCCAATACTTGTATCAGATCCAACATTCAATGAAATTGTCCTACTTAAATCAAAGTTCTACGAATTTTTAGTAACTACCACAAATCACTAATTTAAACAAAATTATCAACAATTTATTAATTTGTAAGGCAATTTTATTTCAAATAATTTATTTTTATAATACATTTCTTTATTATTACAAATATTTGATCAGTTCTTACTTTATAATTCTATTTAATATGTACAAATTTAATTTCCCATAACTACGCATAATATTTTAAAAATATTTTTTATCAAACATTGCTAATATATGCACCACATTTAAATGAAACATTTACTGTAAAGATCAATATTCACTATAAATTCTAATTAACAAGAATGTGAATTCAAATTTAATTATCTAATATTACTTCGATGAACTCCGTGAATAACCTGATTGATAACTAGGATATGGAGCTTGTGTTGGATAACCTTTTCCAGTGGTTCGCTGTGCACCCGATGAAGTTCCACTATTATTTTCTGAAAATAATCCACCAAATCGTTTACTTTCTATACCACCACCACCGCCACCACCTTGACTAAGTGCATTTTGAAATAATGAACCTAAATTATTTTGGCCACCAAATAATCCACTAAGTCCAGATAAAAGACTTGATGTTCCAGAATTTGAGCTCGATGGATTCGTGCTTGGATTATAATTTGAAGCAGGATAATTTCCTGCACTGCCACCTCCTTTACCACCAAGAGTATTTAATATTGATGATAATCCAGAATTTCCTGAACTGCTACTACCGCCAGAACCACCTAATGAATTTAATATACTACTTAGTCCAGAACTACTACTACTACCGCCACCGCCACCCAATGTACTCAATATTGAACTTAAACCACTGCCACCGCTACTACTACTACCACTACTACCACCTCCTTTAAGTGAATTGAAAAAATTTGTTAACGTTGATGAGCCGCCTCCACTACCACTTGAATGTCCACCACTTCCGCCAAACTGACTGCCACCAGAATTGCCGGGATACCCACCACCACCGCCTGAATATCCACCACCACCTTGATATCCACCACCTCCAGAATATCCACCGCCACCTTGATAACCACCACTGCCACCCCCTGAATATCCACCGCCACCTTGATAACCACCACTGCCACCACCAGAATATCCACCACTTCCGGATGGTTGTTTTGGATAACTTCCACCACCGCCATAATTAGGTGGTACATATCCGCCACTATTTATATTATAACCACCGCCAGTAGTACCACTACCTCCAGCAGGATAATATGGTGCAGGAGCTAGTGGATATGATGGTGCGGGATTAGGATTTCTTGGATTATCCGGAATAGATGGATAAAGTGAACTTGATCCAGGATTTTGTGAGCCATGACTTGAAAAACCACCCCCATTTGATGATGATGTTGCAGGTTTTCTTGAATCATGTGACGACGATGATGGTTCATCTGAAATAATATAAATAAGAAACAAAAACAAAACCAAAAACATAGTTAAAAAAGTGAAAATCCCGTTGTTTTTTTTTTTTTTTTTGAAATAATGAGTTCAGAAAACAAAAAATGAATAATACAAAGAATCAGATTAGACTAATTGGACGGATTAATAAACGGAAATTTTTTCTTGGACTGAATGAATAATGGTTTGATACTATGATCGATTATTTTACCCATAATTATATTATATTGTTGCTGTTAATAAATGCTGTATAATGTCTAAAATTTAGATAAATGTTATTAGTATTATGTTAGTATAAAAATTAATAAAATTACACGAACAATGTTATATGAATTTGATGAATTGCTATTATAGCCAAAACTATTATGAAATTTGGTGAAATTTGAAATGCTGAAGATTTGCCACCACGTTGTTTATTATTAAAAAATTGATTTAAAAGACTTGGCTCTTTTGTCGTTGTACGCTGATAGTATGGATATCCTGGCGGTGGTGGATTCCCAAAAGCGTATGGAGTTTGTGGCACATATGGATTATTTGGAAATTGATTAGGATTATAACTCGGATATTGATTGGAATATGGTGGTGGTTGTTGTGGTGGATATTGTTGTGGAATTTGTGGATACATTGGTTGTTGTGATCGTTGTGTTGGGTTTGGAAATATCGGATACATATTTCCCCAACTTGACGGTGGATTATTATTATGTTGTTGACCAAATACAGAATTTGGATCGACCGGAGGTGCAGGTGGTTGAGGATTATAATTTGGATTACTATCACGATTTGGTGATTGATTAAATCTTGTATTTTCTGGAGCAGGATTAAGACTTGCACCTGAAATTGTATTATAACATGATTTAAATGGTGGATTAGCATGCAAGAACGTTAATATAAATTTGTATATTACCAGGTGCATTACTGCTGCCACCAACTTTTTTTACACATGTTGGATACGATCCACAATCTTTGCCTTCTTGTTGAGGATATGCACAACTTTCATGTGCCAGAGTACACATTTCAGATGATAAACATCCAATATCTTGACATGAACGTCCATACTCTATATATTTGAAATTTTATTAAAATTAATTATTGAAATATATATGGGAACATAATATTATGTTTATAAAACCTACTTGAATATGCATTAGCTGTTAATAGTACACCAAGTAAAATGATAACTCTGAACATAGACAATGTTAGTGTTCCCATGTTCTTCTGGAAAAAAATAGGCAATATTTCAAGAAAGTGCACAATTTAATCACAAAAATGATGTTCAAGTACATATTAAAGTAATAGGGAACTCAAAGGGAAGAGGTATTTTAATGCGAAATACATATATTTAATAGCATACATACTCATATACAGTTCAGGCATGTAGCTTATCTACTGCCAAGATTGAGTATCACATATTTTAGCATTTATTAATATTTTGTTAATTTGTGGATTTGTTTTTATAATGTTTTCTTTTACACAATAATCAGTTGCATTTCTTCAATACAAATAAAATAGCTAACAGTGCAAATATAGTGGTGTATTTGCAAGAGAATGTAAATATACAAGTATGCACCTTTTTCTGATATAATGAAATTTATTAATTTTTGTTGGTTCTACGTAACTGTTATAACTTATTTAGTACAATTTTTAGTACGTATTTTAAGGTATCAAGTTGAATTAATTTGAATAATTTACGTATAGTTCTATTATTGTTAAAATATATAATTGTTTAAACTATCAACTAAATTATCCGCCTACACCATCTACTCTGTTTAAAAACCTGCATATCAGAATGAATTTATTAGAGTGTGATGTGAACCGATGCCAGATTATGAGATTTTTAGAATGTAACCTTACTTCTTAAACAATGGTTACATGTTTTATGCATAATACTTCATACAACAAAACAATCATATTTATTTAAATTAGAATAATCAAAGTTAACTCAACCTTTGAAAAAGGCAATTTATTCATCAGAATTTACATTCAATAATTAATAAAATCATATAATTTATAAATTTATAAATTATCACAGTTTAATTTACTTCTGTTTTGTAATGAACATATGGTGAATTTTATTTACTGAGAATCACAACTAACATAAACTATTTATTATAATTTATTTATTTTTGTTTCACAATTTCAATATTTCAACTAAACTAGTACGAGTATACTTTGTGAGTATAAATAAGTTACGCCACACTAAATGAAACTAATAAAATATGTACGCCAAGCAAAAAAATAAAATATTATGCTACATATACACACAAACAAATTTTAAAATTTATTAGCTCATTTTAAAACTGATTTTTTTTTTATTATTATTCATTTTAAACGTAGTTACTTGTTGTGTAGAAGAGAAAAATTTCAATTTGATAACATTCAGCATTGGCATTGATGACCTTCCATCAAAAATATACTTATTTATTAAATACAGATCATATACGTTACTTTATATTACGTTCATTAGGTAGGGGTACTGAAGTAGTAAAATAGCTCAAATTTAAAAACGTACTTTACGTTGCCTGTTAACGCCATTTTATGTGCTAAAATTATTGTTATGAAAACTGTTAAGATAGTTGTTCTATTTATTTTATAACTCTTCCTTATGGTGGTCATGGTAGCATAGTTGGTAAAGCGCTAGACTAGCATGACGATAGACCTGGGGTCGAATCCCGATGAAAGACAAAATTTAATCTGTAAATTTTTCACTTTGTGATTTAACTTGGGTTGGTATATCCCGTTCCCCATGAATGTGCTGCGATTAAAATAATATTATTCGTATGTCATTTGGAATTGTAGGTTAATATACTCTCTTCCGACATGCAAATGATACTTATATAAGTGCACATTCTGTATTCAATAAAATGAATATATAAAAAGTCAATAGCCTACTTGAACAAAGTGTACTCCAGTATAAAAAAAAAAAATAGCGTTCTCGTAGTCTACCTTCTTAATCAAAGCTTTACTTAATAATGAATTGTTAGCCGATTATATAATAGAGTAATCAATATTGAGAACATTCCGGTATTTTCTCAATACTTGTTTTCCAAAAATGTCTATACTGTTCTCGGTCATTTGTAGTGTTTATTCCTAGAAAACATCGAAAATAATGCATAATCAATTCATTATTTTCGCAATTTTCTTTTCGTTAAATATTGTTAATAGATGGTGTTGTGCGGATAGTATTTGTATAAGATGGTGGTGTAATATAATTCTCAGTGGTGCAGATAATTGTATAATATTATGAACAAGATAGTTCTCAAACTTGCGGAATAGTTGCTAGAGCGATATAACATAATTAACCAATTACAAATATTTAAATTCAATAAATAGATGCCCGCGGAAATAAGTACTAAATTGTAACAATTAGTTAAAATTTATTAAATAGAAATAAAAAAAAATGTCTACATACATTTTTTTTTAACTAGACACATAGTAATTATTAATTTTACTATGTTAATTATTAATTTCTGGAATAAAACAATGCAACAATGCAATTCATTAATATTAAACGGCTTTATACCAGTATAAAAAGTGTGGCTTCGCAATATATACTTATTTGACTGAGTATTTTTTTTTTTAATTTCTAATCAATTCGATATTATATTTTTAATTTGATATATACTTTCAATATTTCAATAAATTATACTTAAAATACCATTGATATTTGAAATGATTTAATCTACATTAATTGAATTATTAATTATTTTAAACTTTAGAACAGTTAAACAAACAATATGTATAATATAACTATACGTAATTTAAGATAACCAAGCCTTATGCAATAGGTTAAACTAATAAGTTGTTTATGTTTCTTGTTTTAAATCCGGGAAAGAACAAATTTTTTTTAAATCGACAATTATTTGCAGCATTTATCAACGTCATAGTTAATATATATAATCAAATCTAATTTTTTGGTTTTAGCACTTTTTATGTATACGAAGATTATTTAATTAATTTATGATTCAATACCACAAAGAAATATATATATATTGTTCAAACAATAAATAGTAATGTTACTCATATGTTTTTATAAGTAAAGTATTTTTTAATACTAAGAAATACTTAAAATAAACATTTGAATATGTTGTGTTTATAAAAAGAAAGTGGCGAAAAAAACTACATCAATAAAATATAATATTTCTATAGAATATTTTGTATTTACTCACTGCATTATGACTACTACTTACTATATAAACAATTTGTAAAACAAAGCGAGGGCAGCCTACATCAAGATTTTAAACACTGCAATAATTTGCAATTATTACAAACTTAATGCGAGTTTTATAATCTTCGCATTATAAATATATACATTAACAAAATTAAATTAACTGTTCTGTTATAACTGTTATAAATACTATCTTTAAATGTTTGTTGCAGAATTTAGTACAGTAGCATTATTATTATATTTTAATACATTTTCTGTCAATTACTAATTATATTATATTATATTACATTTGCGTTGTTGTCAATAAAATCAAGTTGTTGCACTTATTAAAGTTTTTATGTAGGTCTATTAAAAAATTATTAGTTGTTATAAAATAGTATCAATATAGTAATATATGCAATACTCGTACTCACAATTAAAATCCGTAGCTCCAATATTGAAATTTGAAAACAATTAAGTATGCGTTTCGCATGGGAGATTCGTTAAGGATGTTGAAAGAAATGTAAATATTAAAAAAATAGTTATTACAATAATAAATTTTCAGAAGTCAGAAATAATCGCAAATTATGTAATTGATATCATCGAAACATTTAGTATAAGGTACTCTTAACCATCATGCGGAATGAAGTAGAAGTAATTTACTGAATATCGTTATGAATTGTATGATGAAATTATTGATTTTGTAAACAAATTGATAGGCTAACACCTTTAAATTATGAGCACGCTAAAGCACTGAGAAGTTGTTAACACAATCAGTAACGAAGCCATATCTTCCAGTTCAACATTATTGTTCTAAAGGAACCGTTATGATTTTCCGGCAAATGTATAAGCAAATTTCTATGTTTTAAAGGATTCAATAGTTAGAAATAAACATAATATACTCGCAAATAGTACAATGCATCAAAAAATTCTCTAAAATACTCCTTTTTTTTCTTTGTATAGTAAATAATATTTTACTGAAGAATAAATTCATAAAGTGACACATGCTTGTGTATTAACTTCTGGTATCAACAATATTACATTAAATTGTGAATTTTCGCATTTTCATATAACAAAAAATCAAGTTATTAATATAAAAAAGTGCCTCGAAAACGCAATATACTTGTAGTTAATGTCCAAGTAATCATATAAAACAGTAATACGGTACGAGTATATACATTTTATGGATATAATGTAAATCAAACATTGAATTTGATAATTTATTTCTAAATGGAGTAGTCTATATTAGCAAAGACATAAGAAACTGTTATAAATTAATTTTAATGCTATATTTACAAATGCACAATAATGATATCAAGTAATTGATAGTGTACATTGTATATTACTAATCAAATTAATAATAATTTATTTATAAATAAGGTATCTAATTGTAAACATAGTGGTTACTGAAAAACTGTACTAAAATCTGTAAGAATAGTTTTGTTGCAGGCTGTTATAATGTAGTTTAAATACTTTCTTTGCATATTTTTTAATAAAATTCATTTATTGCAGACATTACTATCGGACGTTCTTTCTTATATGGACAACTATGTTAATAAATCAAAACATGTGATAAAAAACACAATAAAGTTATTTACAGTCACTGCGCAAAACAATGGTCTATTACACAGGCCATATAAATACATTACGAATTACTGTTGAACCGTCGACAGTATTGATAGTGGTATGATATGAACATTTCTAGAAAATTATGGAATACCGTCCAAACTATTTGCATCGTGGAAGGCACGTGATATTTTTTTATGTACATTCGATTGTAAAACAGTAATGTATTCTGTTATTACTGTTGTTGCTGCTCGTATTAGACTGCGATATGATCATTTGTCTGCTATCGTAAACTGAGTCAGGCATAAGGGTGAAATTAGAACCACTTGTAAAACACAATTAATCTAAAATCAATGTTTCAAAAACGCAACTAATGAAAATTGGTATATGTCTTGCTTCTTACTATTGTATGGCCGCGAAACTTGGAAGGTGCCTGGTCAAATACAGAACCGTCATAAAAGCGTTAGTTACCAGTGGTTGACGATGGTGTGGAAGTACTGGCCAACTGTCGAGAATAATGCCGGTTGTTTGTTTAAACACTGTGTTTCCACGTGGAATAGTACTATACGAGTTACAATAAATAGAATTTAAATAGTGCACCTGTTGCAACTGACCCATAATTTACAATTATTAATGTTTACTTACTCGAATTTATCTAAACAAATTAAAAACTAAAAAAAACCGCCATATAATTGATTAAAATTATTTTTGCATTCAAGTTCAAATTAATTAAAGTTTTAATGAATTTTGTTGAGAAATGTATGCTCACATAGTCAAATGGAATTAAAATTTCTTACTACTTACAAAATTATTACTGACATTTACGTACAATCACGAGTATGTATGTATAGTATTTTATAAGTCATTAAAGTTTTTGTGGAATGTATTTATTACGTTTGCATTATGCGAAATATAGTTAAGGAAATGATGATCAGAAAATGAAAAATCTCGACGGTGACAACACATCATTTTTTAATCTGCTTCCATGTTTTAGTAGATATCGATTTTCTATCTGCAACGCATTTCCCTATATTTTCGTATTTCTGAATTTTTGTCATTGACCGCAATTTACATGGTCGTTCCACCTTTAATCAAATCTTTATATATAAAACGAAAATATTAATGTTGAACACTTTATAAACGGGACATCATCATCGTAACATTTACGCCTCAACAGCGCATAAGGCAGCAATACGGATGAAATTAATATCATGCATTTGAAACCGAAGCTCTAGCTTGAGTTTTTTCCCAGTTTTAAGGTGTTAAATTATCTAATTTAAACCTTAATATTGTAAAGGATGTAAGAGGAGAACTTTAAATTGAAATAAAACACAAAAAATGTTTTAATATCGATGAAATTGACTTTATCTGATAGATAATTTTATGGCATTAGTATTTAAATATGATTTCGGGCATGATATATCCAATGGAGAACGAAAGAACGATCTATCTGGCTTGCATGTTGAACAATTAAATTTGCATTAAAATATTTTAAGAGCTGTAAGTTTCCCGACGGTAATAATATGGCACCAGAATTGATTAAGGTGGAATTGAATACTGTCGCTCCTATTATTTGTGAAGTGTGGTTTCTTAAAGATAATCCATAGTCGAACTGTCTCCTAATGTATGTTAATAGGATCTTGAATGTTGCTGTGGTTTCCAATCGACAAGACTGCTCTTTGCTGATACACTTAATAACAATAATGCAACTGCTCTTCTGTGATCCATATATCTCGAGTTTGCAGAAAATAAAATCTTCCTTTTTCGCTTACCTTCAATCGAATCTCGATTAACCCAATAGAATGTAGAATTTGTACATCTTCAATTCATGAGCCACATGCAACTTTTATTCTAACTTTCCATGTTGGTTACAATCGGTAATTGAAAAAAAATATTTGTTATGGAATTCAAACGTAATAGCATCGTAATCTACAAGCATTAACGAGTCACTAAAAAATTGCGAAATTTCAACAAAGACAGTACTGATACAAAGCATGAACGTTTCGATAATTTTGGTGACTTTTGATAAGAAAATTTTCACTGTTGATCATGTGGTTGAAGGCCAAGTCCAGCAACCTATCGAGAACTGAGTATCTATGCGTAAACAAGCTAGTGATAATTTGGACTGCTATAACTACAAATGATTGATTTTCATTGATCAGAGTGTGAAAGTTAAACAACAAGTGTAGCAACAAACGGTGCTAGATAATGGTGGGCACATAAGGAATTCGGTTCCAACCGTTGAACAGTCCAAAAGACTCGGCACCATCTCACCAAAATAATTTGACACAAAATCACGTTCCAATAGAACACATTCCATAAACTTAATTTTGTGAAGTGTATTATGTATTCATCGAAAGGCTTGATGTCATCATCCGCGTAAAAATGTCCATAGATGTTTTTCATGAAATTAATGAATTTTCAACATTGTTTAAAAAAAATTAAATAAAAATATTCACAATTGACAAAACCACATTTTTAATTGGTTACACTAGTAAGAGATAAAGACGTCTTTTAAGTATATATTATTCAGCTTGAGGTCTATAAACAAAAGGATTGATGATTTATGAAAGCCATATTTTTCGTATAATGGTTTAAGACATTGCTGTAAATTTAAATATTTTCTTAAATCCGATCGAAAAAATATGCATTCAAAATACATTTTTTGATGTCATCAATTGAATTTGCATTCAATTCTTACATCACAGTTTAGAGTGCAATACTACAGAGACTGTATCTTCAATGTAGGATCATTTATGTACAATTTTATAATGTATATATCGATCATGTATCGATCAGTAACTATTTATATACATATTTTAAGTTCATTTCGTTTGTTTCTTATAAATTGTTTTAAAGTTACGTTTTCAGTGATTTAAAAATTAAAAAAACAATATTTTGTATGTAACTTTTTTTAATAGTTAATAGATTTGAAATTTCGTTGATGATCGGATCTTAAAAAAAAACATTTTTTGTATTTTCTCATAGTATGAAATTAACTTTCCAAAATCCACAAAGAAAATACGCAATTTAAAAAGTGCAAATACATTTTTTTTCATGTAAAATAAACTCAAAAATATTCCCATATAGCGTATCTGTAATTCCTTGAACTCAAAGATCAATAAGACATACAAAAAAAAGAACAATTTGCAGAAGTACTCGCGCTTATTCTAGAAGCTAACTATGCATAATATACTTCTAATATACAATCGGAAAATGTTTCCTTTAATAAATTCTAATAAAAGGAAAGAAATTCTATTATTCTGCAGTACTGCATGATGAACTTATATGACACACACTCATTTCTTTATTTAAACATAATATGTATATAGTTAAATAAGTACACATTTGTATGAGGAAACCTAATGAAATGGAGATGTTTATAAAACTAATTAAATCAATATACGAGTATCACTCACAAACACTATACATAGCTAAAACTATAAATATAACGAGTATTACACTAGATTTTATTTCTGTACCTTTTTTCTTCTATTCAATGTAAAGTTAAAAAATTGTTCGTAATCTACTTTTACCTTGCAAGAGACGAAAGCAAACTAAAGATGTAGTGTATAATCAAATAAACTTGAGAAAATGGAATTATAATCATGAGTTTGTATGAAATAGTCGTAACAGTGACAGCGAAGAAATTTCATGGACTGCTATTTCAATTGAATTCATATCATATTTTGGTCTGAATGTATAGACAATTTTTGTACAATATCTTCATAAGTATGATTATATGCTAAGAAATCACGTTAACGAATCAACTCTCATTGTTCTAGTCATCGTATATAGAGATCAGCAAGGCGACCGCTTAGACTCCATCTGATATTATGTGGTTTGCCATTTACCCAGCCCAAGACGACCAGAACCAAATTATGGTGATGATATTCATTCCAACATGAAAAATATCACAAAATATCAACTTTGTGAATCATGCTATAGACTGCGGATCATTTTCATCAGTTTATATGGTATTCCATTTACTGATCTCTTTGTCCAGCAGACCATATTGTGTCTTCAGATTCTATTGGTCCATCGCATTGCTGTTATAATTTACACTCTTGATGTTTCTCCTTCTCATTATTACATTTTAATTATCATTACTAATCCATTCCTTTCTTTCATAACTAATGAAATCTGAACCTCAAAGCGTTTGCGACTGTGTTCCAGTATCGTAACACCGTCATATATTAGGCGTTTGGCAAAATCGCTTTGCGAACCGGTGTTTTACGTCACATTTTAGCAACATTTATGCGTTCAGCAGTTCTATGTTATCTTCTTATTTCTGCCATAAGTTTTAAATAATATTGATTACTAAAAACATCCGCCAGACATCGATCTCCATTTGATCCAATCACACTATTGTATATCAACCAATTATATGTTTATACATATTTTAGTTCATGATATTGAGACAAGAAAAATAATAACAGTAGTATGTAAGTTTGCATATTTGACCTACTATCAATTGACCGAAATATTACTATATTGGTGGCAGGCACACAGCCAACAAATTCTTTTAAAGACTATAATTTAATTTAAATATAATCATTTCTCCATTTTATATCCCTTGAATTACACTTAACCCTATAAAATATATCGAGTCTTCAAATCATCCATATCTGCGTTAATTTCATAGATTCAAGCATTGCCCTAACATTTCATGTTGTAAACCGTATCGTAAGCTAAAAGTTAGTATCGTTTTGTGAACCGATTCGAGATTATTTGTTGCAAGTAGAAAATGAGCTAGGCTAGTAAAATTAGATGTTAGTTTCTAATTGAGCGCTGACCATACAACATCACTTTTGCAATTTTAATCGTATTTTACTTCACATAGTATCATAATAGTTTCCCATTGGCATTCACATAAAGGTACTGTAAGCAGTTAATCAGGCATTCAATACATTTAATACATTTAAAAGTATGGGCGCAACCTAATGTCGAGTGGAAATCGAAAGAGTTTATTAACGAATTCTATTTTCGAAATGTTATATTTAGATATGTTTGACAAATTCTAGAGTGACTATTAAACTAGCATTCTGGAATTCGAAAATGAAGTTATTATGTAATTATTATTTAGTTCTGATGTAGACACACTTGTCAGTTTTATGGGTATATAAAACCGGTAGAAACACAACTGCTGATAAATGTACATTGATGTATAAAGGGGTATATGAGCCCCTATTCGAAATGTTAGAATGTAGAGCAAATTCGTTAAAAGTTTGTTGTTCCGTTTTTTGGCTGATACTCATACTTATGGTATTTTCCTTATAATTGATAAATTGTTTTTCGACATAATTCGTAGTTAATTAGAACCTTTGAAAAAAGAATCCGGAGGATGAGAATATATGTTTTATTAAATGTTCACAGTTAAGTTTATAATAATACATACAGTAAATACTTCATTGAGAATTATTATTTTTCAATTTGTTTTACAATGGGATCAATCAATACACATATATAACATATATTGGCTTGAGCGGAAGAAAATCAATTTAAGAAGTTTTCTTTAGCTCAAAGACATAGAAAATCATTTTCTTCAATTTATTTTGATATTATTGAATTTTCTCATATCTATCAGTTTTTAAAAGGTTTTCTAAACTTGATATATATTTCATTCGTATTTTTATTTATTAAAATAGAATTGTTCGTCTAATTTATTGCATTGTCTGATCAATAATGATTGTTCTAAGTTATATCATTTTGACCTAGATATAACTAAATTAACATTGAATCGATTTGTTTTATTTTTCATGTTGAACGAAATAGTACGCATATAAAGTGAACATCATAATTTGGAATCGAGTGGATCATAACGATAACGTCTGTGGCGAATGTTTGGCCAATCAACCACATCTCTCACTGTTCATTTGAAACGAGTGTAGTTGTTCGGTTTACATATTATAGTGTACAGGAAACGGCAAATGAATCATTTTATTGCCCCCCTGTGAGCCCCTGTAAAGGTTAAGATGCTGATTATCAAATACGCTTTTTAGAAATTAGTTCAGTTTATCCGTTGTCCCGTTATTAACAGATCAGGTCAGTCTTGTATCTACAGAGTGGGTTATTGTAGGCTCTCTTGTATCAATTTTGAGAGTGTAAAAGTAACCAAACTTATTTTTACAGTCTCGAAATTGTATCATTAGGTTCATAAATTTCTGCTCCTCTCTTCTCTATAGTCAACAATTGGGTTTCTTATCAAAGTCGACGTTTCGATTTTGTCCTCTAGCCATTGTTCTATGCATACTCACCATACACGCCCAGAAAGTATTTCGTTTTCACAGTGTGGTCTAGGGTATTTAGACCAACATCATTTCGTCTTGTGAAACTTTATTATATCTCCACAACGGGGTGTCACGTGTCTATTTGTCTATTTAGCGTCTTTAAACAATAACTCAATTCATATTCCACAAATGTAATTGGCTACCTTAATTTCTTCAGTGCACGTTTAAGATCGGAATGGCTTCAAATTTTTCATTTTTCAAATTTCAATTTTAACATTCCAATTTATTATTGTCCACCATTTTACTACTACTTGCCACATATTTACCTTAAAATTGAAATTTTAACTATTCAAATTGGTCCTTGGATATCTTAAAACTTTTTGCTTCTTATGAAAACGTCGTGATCGAATGTAATAGTTCAGTAATTCGATTAAGATCCGTTAGCGATTTTCCAGACCTTGGAACACTTTTCCTATGATCAAATTTTCGAGTGAAATATCTATCACCTATTCGATACTCCTAGTAACGAAAGTATTCATTTACATAGTTTACACTATATACATGACATTTAGATTGAAATATGCAATGAATTTAATAGCGTTATTAATATTTATCATACGCCTGAATAATTGCCCCATTCATCCACATTTTTTAGCTCACACGTACCCCTAAATCGTGCCATAATTCTTTATTAACCAACTAATGCTTGTACACTTACCAGTTAACTAACTACCGAATCTGTAGCTTAGAGATTTCGTCAACTCATTGCAAATTATTACATATGTACATAAGAAAATTTAGTAGTAAATTCCTTCACCGTTGTAATAAAATTAAAATAAGAACACAATTACGGTGACAATTTCTATATTATTTTATAAAATATGTTAAGTGAAGTATATTAACATTATTAAATTGATTAGATGGAATATAAAATTAACTCCTTAAAAGTTCAGCTATATTTGTATCATAAGCAACATCTAAACATGTTTTTAAATCATTGTCCTTAATTGTTCGATCTGCACCAAATTTTATTAATAATTTTACACATTCCAAGTGACCACAACTACTTGCATAATGAAGTGCTGTTTGACCATCAACATCACCAAGATTTATATCAATTCCTTTTGTTAACAATAATTGTAATATATCAACATTTCCTCTATCGGATGCCCAATGAATTAAACCCAATCCATTACTATCTAAATCATTAATTAATTTAAAATTTATTGATTTTATGTTATTTGATAATTTCGCTAAATTGCATTCTTTAACATAATCAAATGCAGATTTATCGCAATCGGATAATTCCATTTCATCTGCTTTATCAATCTGGTGTATTGACACCGATACCCAATGTTGATTTTTATTTATTGATTTCTCATTATTACTACAATCATTGTCCCAATTTGTATCAAATTCTGTTAATTTATCTATGTATAATAGCATAGCCTGATCTTTGGGTAGATCTTTTAAATCATTCCATGCATTCCATTTTGCTTTTGCTTGTATATTAAAAATGCCCGGTTTTTGTGTACAACATTTTCCGACTGTACTTTGTTTATATAAACCATAGAATTCTAGTAATGTACCAGGATCTAATTTATCAACTATTTTCTGTAAATAATTTGCAGCCTTATTAAATTTTTCTTTAATTAAATTATCATTTGTGTCTATATCAAAATCAATACAATGTGCCATATTATTATTAAAAATCTATTTTACTAAATATTAAAGATGATATTATTAATAAACTAATAACTACTACTAAAATACGGAAAATTAAAAATTATTTAAGATCAGTTAATCTGTTTTTTTAATATTAATTTGTTGTCCTTCCAGCATATGCTTATTGACTTTTTCAATATTTTCAAACACTGAATTATTGCTGAACAATACAAAACCATAACCTAAAGTGTAAAATATTTTTATTAATTTTTTTTTTCATTAAATTAAAACAAGAAAAAGGTAATTTTATAAATGTATAATATACCCTTTGAACAACCAGTTTTTTTATCGAAAATTACGTTTGCGGACACAACACGACCAAATTCCTTGAAATAATTGCGAAGTTCTGCTGAATTTACAGTCCAGGAAAGATTGCCAACAAACAATTTATTTAGAGCTCGTCCACTAGCGGCCATCTCACTTTTTATCTATTCTTAATGAAAATGAATCTGTTATCTTCTTAAATCAATAACACTGATAAGATTAAATTTTTAAAGTTTTAATTGACAAATACATGGGTGAGGTTATGAAACTTAAAATAAAAATACCATCATGCTCTATCTGTTCTGTATGCATTTTCCATTCTAGAAATCTTGCACCAATTATTATTTATTTAGTACTTACAATATAATTTATAGTTTTATTTTTTCCTTATGCACTTTGACTAATTTATGAATTGTGTTTGTAAGTAATAAACTAAATTATTGCTGCTCCTCTGCTCTTAATATAATTTTAATAATGGAATAAAAACAAAGAAAATAATATAACCTGAAAATATTCGACATCGATATATTTGGAGTAAGTTCATAAGTTCAGAGAAATGAAATTATTGTAAGATCCGCTATTAGGTTGAACTTGATAAAATTTTAAATTGGAATCTACCGACCGTTTAAATTTTAAGTGAGCGAAACTATGTCCTTACAAAATTATTTCCATTTTGTAGCTGAAACTTTTTATTTTTCTGCAGCAGTTATATTTTACGATATAATTTTTCACTCTTTTTAACAAACATCATCTGGACCTAGACTCCTCGCGACAGCAAATGACGGCAACCTAAAAATAAAATTGCTTAGAAAATGATTATTACATTGATATTACCCGTCGTGGTAGCGCAGTGGTTAAAAGCACTAGACTAGAACGGCGGTAGACCGGAGTTCAAGCCTCACTGTAGACAAAATTTACAAAAAAGAATTGTAAA